>CM024760.1:70211747-70292841 GCA_014218235.1 Colocasia esculenta | reverse complement strand
CTCGTAACGATTTGTCTCTACAACGATTTGGTTATGATTGTATAACAATTTGTGTTCTCATCGATTTGTTTAATACATGTGCAACGATTTACATAAACATTGACTCATTCACATAACGATTTCATAAGACATACTCACAACAATTTCATGAGTTATAACGGCTTGATATTTAAACATATTTCAAATATTTTGAAAGTCAAAAGTCTTCCCTCGCTTTTCTCTGATATCCATGCATTTATTATGACTGAACATTTCACTGCACAATGCATGCACAGACATCTTCTATTCGTATGCTTTATTAGAAACATCTTTTTGGAAAACAAATTGATATTTCTATTTTGATGTATATTCATTCTGACGTTGACTGACAACAAGAGACAGCATAGCTGTCTATCATTTAGCATTTATTGTGTGCAGGTCTCTGACGGCACAACCTCTTACAACGTTGGACAAATGGAAGATGAAGGATATCGAGAAAGATCTTCTCTTTACATGCATGGAATGTAAAGAACCGTTGACTGGAAGCTCTACAATACCATGTAGTCTAACGTATACCAGAGCATAGAGACAACAAATATCAACGGCTACTTCCTCAAGAGAAGATATAAATACAAGACTCAACTCTTGGAAGACAACCTTTTGAAAGAGAGATCTTTTAAAACGATCAACTTGATAGAGAAGCGTTCAAGCCAAACAGTCTTAGAAGAAGAGCCTCTGTCTATTCCAATCCTCGTAGCTCTTGCTCTCTGTGTTCTTGTCAAAATCTTTTAGAGAGCCTTTTTTAGTTCTGAGAGACTTCGCTTTTGTAGATCTTTCTCTCTCAGTCTCAGCCTCAGATCTGATTTGGGGTGTAAACAAGTCGAGTCGAGTCGAATAGTATGTTGCTCAAACTCTGTTCGTTAACTTTTAATCGAGTTTGAGCCGAGCTCGAGCTATATCGAGTATTGCAAATGCATGTTCAAACTCGGCTCGTTTAAATACGCTCGACTTCGTGCCCTTAACGAGTATCTCAACGAGCTTAATTGAATTTGCGAGTTCGTATATATAAGTAAGTCCAATCCAATCTATAAGTAAAAAATTGATCGTTCATAAGACCTAAATTTATCTTATTTCAAGCTTATATCTCAATAGTTTTGATAAATTACTTAATTTAACTATTTTAATATAATGTTTGAAATATATTCATAATTTGTCACAAGCAATATGAGATTAATAGATAGATACCGCAAGGGACGGGGTGGTGCGCAACAAGGTAGGGGCGGTGCTGCAACTCCCCTTCGCACACCGCCGCCCAACCCCCTTTCTGCATCGTCGGTGATGGTATTGCGGCCGTTGAGGGCACCGCCTGCCACTGACGGATGGTCCACAGTGGTCACTGGAGATGTCAATGGCCGACAACGCGGCCCTCGACCCCACCAGGGGGCTCACCTACTGTGCAGGTCGGCTCCCGGAGGAAGAAGATGCTTGATATGCTGGGAGACCTTGCAAGACTAAAATTTGTGTTCATGCCCCTATTACATGATTTGTGTATATACCCTAATTTGCATAATTTGTATAATTTGTGTATATACACTGTGAATTTAGTCTATGACATTTAAGCCCTCATAAATATTTTATATTGTAATAATAACTATATAAAAATCAATCAATATTTTTATATCAATATATATTTATTATATTTAAAGAACAAGTATTTAACGAAGTATTTGCGAGTACTTAGACAACTCTTAACGAGTATTTAATCGAGCTCTTAAACGAGTTGTTCACGAGTATAATCGAGCTGAGCTCACATATGTTCAGACTCGCTCGTTTATGAATCGAGCTTTTTCTTTTTGTTCAAGCTCTGCTCGTAATTAAACACGAGCCGGACTGAGCTTTTATCGAGTCAGCTTCGAACTACTCGTCGAACGTATCGGCTCGTTTACACCCCTAGATCTGATACTTGTTGTAAATCAGGTCTAGGGATTTCGCCTTTATTCACATTCCTGTGAAGTTCCTCTTCTGGGATGAAGAGAGAACCTGTTGAAACAGGTGTTTTTATTCCCTTCGTGTTGAAGGAAGACCTGTGTTCCAGGGTGTTGTATTCCTCTTCAGGTGAAGAAGAGAAGCCGGCTGCGGCTGGATGTGTAAGTGTCCTTGAGGGGGACTGTACCCTTGGGTAGTGGAATCCTGAGTTGTTGCTCATGGACTGGACGTAGGACTCCTGTGGAGAGGAGGTCCGAACCAGGATAAAATCCTTGTGTAGTGCGGTTGCTTGTTTGTGATTGTTGTTTTATTTACTAATAACACTAACAGTCAAACGTAGTGTTTTGTGTGAACATTTTGTTGACAGGTTAGATAATCATATTTTAAGAATCCCATTCACCCCCCCCCCCCTGGGCTTGCTAGCTGGGAAACAAGATCAACATGGAGCGACTACCTGCAAGCACATCAAAGAAAAATGTCACTCATGCTTTTAAAGTCATAGGTGATCCTTCCTCTTCTTCTTTTTCTAGTTCAGAAAATGCAGGTTCTAAAGATAGTGATGTTGACGATGTCCTGTCAAAAGAAGATCATTAAAAAGAAGAATAATTGATCAAGAAGAATCTAGAAGAAAGGCAAAAGGAAAAAAAAACCAGTCTGTTATGAATGTAGGAAGCCTAGACATCTAAGGCCAGATTGTACAAGGCTCAAGAAAATTGGTCAAATAGATAAATCCAAGAAGAAGCAAGAAGTGATGAAAAGCACAAGAAATACAAAAGGAAAGCCATGACATCTACTTAGGATAATGAAGAAGTCTCCACTTCAGATTCATCAAGCTCACATTCAGAAAATGAGCAGGTAAGTCTAGCCCTCATGGTAGGACTAGATGAGGTACATTCTGACCCATCTTTTAATTCTTGCACTGATTCAGAGTCAGAGTCTTAAGACTTAGAAGATGTCTTTAATGAATTTTATGAAAAATATAAAGGTGTTGTAAAAGAATTAAAGAATCTGAAAAATAACCTTACTTGCTTAGAAAACACTAATTCTGATCTTAAATAAAAAATAGAATAATTGAAAACACAATTAAAAGAAAGTAAAATAATAATTATCTTTTGAATGAAGATTTAAAGAATAAGAACAAGAAAAAATTAGAGTTAGAAGAAAAATTGAAAACTCTAACTGAAGAAAATCTTTATTTAAAAGAATCAGTTAGAAAATTAACAAAAGGTAAAATAGCTCTAGTCTATGCTAAAAAGCTCAAAATCTGGCAACAATAAACAAGGTCTTAGATACGAATCTCCTAAAAAAGGAAAACTAATTAAGTATCCTGTAAAATGTCCATTGCCAAAATTTGTAAAAGAAACCAAGATGCCTTAAAAAGGCCCCGTACTGAACAAATGCTCTCAAAAGAAAAAGGTTTCTAAAAATCATGTTCTAAACAAACATCACAAACAATAAGGCTTGCAAAACATATTACATTCATTGTTGTTCTCATTGCAATAAATTAGGCCACACAGTAAATACCTACACAACTAGGCACTTAGTATGGATTCCGAAAGGATATTTTCATGCATCTAACCATCAAGGACCCAAAAAGATTTGGGTACCTACTTCTAAATAAGTTGTTTGCAAGGTAACCTTGGAACTTCTGGAACAAAGGATGCTTAAGGTATGGTGACTGCCAGCTCTTCATCCAACTCATATAGGAAGGGGTAGTAGTCACATATTTTCTGTTCTTAATATCTCTTTAAATGATACTAACAAAATTCTCCCAAGTAGTTTTATATATGGATCATTGCAGGGAATCTTCGTGAAGATCTCCCAACACAACAACAAGTGGAAAATCAACAGAAGATGTCAAAAGATGAAGACTGTGTCGACACACAAGCAACACTGGTCGACACACATGCAACACAGGTCAACACACATGCAACACAGGTCGACACACACAACAGATAACATCAAACTGGTCGACAGATCAAAAGAAGATTGAAAATTCTTCAAGCCACATATGTAGGGGAAGCATAGACTAAGGGGGAGTTACATGTTCATGACACTCATTGTTGAACCCCTCTCTTTCAAACTCACATGCAGTATTGGTAAGAAGTCCTTACAAAAGAGGTGAATGCAAATAGTAAGATCCTTCTTTTTTTATTATTGACAAAAGGGGGAGAGTATTTTATCCATGAATTTTCTGTTTAATGCTTGACTTTATATTTATGTCAGAAAATTCACATGAGTTTTGTTATCACCAAAAATGGGGAGATTGTTGAACCACTCTTATATTTTACACTTTATTTTGGTGATAACAAAACCCATGTTTAACTTATAATATCATTAATATATTTTATATCATGTTTGTCCCATGAATACAATATATTCTTACATTATCATTATAGATTTACACTAAGCTTCAACTTTGTTGTGCATGTTTTGATCATGTTCAGTCGAAGCTTACTTCGTCATATACGAAGCTACACTTCGTCATGCATGTTTTTGGTCGTGATCAGTCGAAGTCCAACTTGTCATATCTGAAGCTATATACGAAGTTCACTTCGACCGACTGCGTGTTTCAGCTTCGACCGACAATGTTATTTTTTGTTCATCGGAAGTTACACTTTGTCATATTCGAAGTTCGCTTCGTCATAACCGAAGCTAACTTCGTCATATCCAAAGTTTCTCTTCGATTGATTGTGTTATATTTTGGCCATCTGAAGCTTCACTTCGACTGTTTATGTTATATTTTTGACCAATCGATTGTTTCTCAGTTTCATATCGATTGACATTTACTCCTTCCGATTGATGACCAAGTTTGCATCGATTGTCTTTTAAATTTAAACATCGATTACTGTTATGCACATCGATTGTCTTTAAGTTACACATCAATTGCCTTTCATTTCATATCTATTGCTGTTATAATACATCGATTGCTTAACAAATATTATATTTCATATCGATTAATGTTATATCATAACGATTGGTGTTATGAACATAATTTCATATTGATTGTTGTTATGACTCACATCGATTAGCTTTCAATATTTCAAAATGTCTTTGGCGCCCCAATGAAAGTTCAAATGTACTTCATATGTTTAACTTATTATTTCTTTGTCTGATTGAAGATTTTTCTCCTGTGTACCTTCTATCTTATCATGGTAGGTAAGAAAAGGAGTCAGCGGAAAATAAGGACTAAAAGGACTCCTTCCTTATGCTAAAAAGCAAAGACCTTACCTAACGTATCTGGATGTCAGTGGAAATCATGGACCTCTGCACATAAGAAGGTATGGGCTATCTGACGCAATACTTCTAAAATTTAACATTCTCTTCCATGCATTAAATATCTACAAGAGTCTAGTTTTAACATGAGAAATCTGTTAAGACTCAAGCAAGCATCTGTTAGACACAATGATAGAAGAAGAAGAAGAAGAAGAAGGGCTGGAAAGAGTCTCAACGGATCCAAGAACTCCAACGGCCATCTGTCAACGAGTCTCTTCTTCCTCCATATAAGGATGAAGGCTATGAAGAACAAGATAATAAAGCCTTCTTAAAAATCCTTCTGAAAGAGTGTACATCCATTGAGAATCCTCAACGCCATACACCCTCAAAGCAAGAGAGAAAAAGCTAGAGCCCAAGAAGAAGTGTGTGCGTAAGCAGCCATCTGAAGTCTTCAAACATTCAAGCATTTCTCTCTTCACTCTCTTTGTGCATCATTGTAATCTAGGAGAGAATCTGTGAACTGAGAGTTTAAGTTCTTTAGGCTTCATCTTGTATAGATCTCAGTTTGTTCTTTCTTTTCTAAGAAAGACTCGTGTCCAGCTGTAGGACTGTATACAATGTTCCTCTTCCTGTGTGAAGAGAAGGTCAGCAGAGTGCTGGTGGATTCTTTTCGGCTATGGGACTATACACAGTATTCCCTTTGGTTGAGAGAAAAACCTAGCTGGGGTTGGTGTCAGCAAAACCTAGATGGGGGTTTAAGTCTAGCAGAACCATTTGTTCCAGGAGGTGGCTTCTTGACCTGTAACAGAAGTGAGTTTCCTTCCTACTCGGAAAGGAAGAGGACCAGTGGGGAGCTGGGGTTTGTATATCCTTGGGGGGATTGTACTCTGGTTAGTGAAATCTCAAGATTTGCTTGGGGACTGGACGTAGGTCTTCCATTTGAGAAGTACTGAACCAGGATTAACTCTCTATGTTCATTTGTGTGGTTGTTTGTTTAAATTACTTCCACACTACTACTCTCTACTGCACACAACTACATTCACTAACCAAAGTTTTCAAGTGGTGATTTTTATTGGTATTTTCAGATAACCTATTCACACACACACACACACCCTCTAGGCTATCTTTGCTTCCATATCAAGAGGGCCAACATTAGCTCCTTCTTTATAAACCTCTCCTTGATGCGTTCAGTGAAGTCAGTAGCTTCTTCCAGGAGTTGAGCATTTTTAACTATATCAGCATAAGTTTGGATGTTGAGAGGAGCCAGTTATGTTATATACTGGGGTTTAAGGCCATTGAGAAATATCTTAGCCTTCATCTGTTCTGTGATAACGAGATGATTGGCGTAGCATGCCAGCCTGGAGAACTGGGCTTCATTTTCAGCCACAGAAAGGCTCCTCTGTTTAGGAGCAGCAAATTCTACAGCCTTCTTCGCCTGGACGCGCTCTGAGAAGCATTTGGCATTGAATGCTTCCTTAAACTCATTCCAAGTGAACTGACCATCAGCTCTGGTCACTTCCACAGACACCCACCAAGTGCGGAGTTCTCTCTCTAATTGAAAGGTACTGGCCAGAAGCAGCTTATTGCCTGCTGCACACTGCATGACACGAAAAATTATTTACATTTTCTGAAGCCAGTGCTAGGCTTCATCTGGGTCAGTAGTACCGCTAAATCTAGGTGAATTCATGCTTCTGAAATTGTGATGCAGTTCTCTTGCTCCGCGGTTTCCCCCTCCCTGAGCAGCTTGTAGGAGGGCATTGGTAAGGTCCTGGATGGTCTGTTGCATGCCCCTCAGTTGAGCACATTTGACAGCCATCTTAATACCTAATTTCCTACAAAGGTATCCTTACGTTAAGGTATTATTAATGTGGAACTAAGTTAGTGCGTGTGTGAGTATCTTTTAGACCTTGTCCCTGGTCCTATCCAATTTCTCACATAGGTATGATAGACGACGCATAGTCAAGGCAGTCCATCCGAGAACATCCTAGACCTAAGAGATCCAATTAAGACATCCTAGGCTCTGATACCACAAAACTGTCATGCCCCGACGTGAAATATCAGGATGTGAGGCAGTAATATAGTGCGAGTATAGAGTGATATTGTAACGACCCTCTTTATACCTGTACGATTATACCAATCCCCATCGGTACAAAGGGCGTCATTACAGTGGGATAATAACCCAGCACTAAACAATAGGTTGATATGTATGTGGATAGCAATTGAGTACAGCGGAAATAAATAATAACTCAACTTTATTTCATCACCATCACACATTCCACAATCTATATAGCGAAAGGAAATGACAATGTCCACATTATTACATGATAAAAAAACTACATTGTCCATAATATCGTCCATGCAATTTAACATTATTCATACTAAGAAAGGGAAAAGTACAACTACTAAGCGTTCCACAACTACTCCTCACACTTGGGGATGCTCCTCGCTATGCCTTCCTTTAGTACAGGATACTTGTCTCACCTGTACGCCGAAGCAAGTATGAGTCTAAAGACTCAGCAAGCAAACCAAAGACTCAACTTTACACATATCACACACATGTTAACTATTACACAATTGAGAAAACACATACTATCTTTTCACAATAAAGGCATTACATGACATATGCTTTAAACAACCATCCACATATCTAGAGCACTTAAATATGCTTTAGATTAACATGTACTCATTCTAGATCATGGATACTAAAATGAAATTCTATTAAGCCAAAGCTATACTAGCACATGGACATAATAACATATATCTACGCATGTTTCCTATACACGACACTTAATTTAACTCATGATTCAACCCATAACTTGTGTCAATCATACTTCATATAAACAAATGCCTATACATGCTTACTACCCCTAACATGTAACAAAATTTATCAATCCAATCATTATCCCTTTTATGATACAATTCTACCAACTAGAGTATAGATTTAAGCACAAAGTAAAGAGTAACTTAGCATGATATCTATTCATGTTTCACATACACTATTCACATTTAATTACACATTTTATTTGCTGTTTTAATATAAATAAATCTCATTACACATGATTTCACATTTTATAACATGAATTGAAGATTTAAAACATATTCAAGTTGGTTGGCAACAATAAGCAATTAAAGCATGAAACTTTGTACTAAGTAAACATTACATCTAGCATGGAACCTAAACATTATTTCATGTATTTATCACATTCATAACCACACTTTACTTGCTGTTTTGATATGAATTAAACTTAATTACATGGAATTAGATTTATTCACACTTTATCTTATTCATTTAGCAATTCTACATGTTCATCTTTTACGTTGCATAATTCACATGTCTACATATGTATATTCACATACACTATTACATGAAGATTAATAAACTACATGACATGATACTAAACATGATATTGCATTTGAAGTATTAATACATGAAAGTATGAACATATGAACTATTATATTGGTTTCACATGTAATCATATTCTCATTCATATTTACTCTCCCTTACATATCTTTTCACACATTCTTCACATTGTTTATTCTTGCACTTTCACTTATCACATATCATATCATTTGCACTCACCACGTGCCACATTCACATATTACTTTACACTTTGTTCATATTTTATCGCTTAAATTGTCGTGACACATAGTCCTAACTACCTATTAGAGGACACACACCATATCGCATAGCACATATCTCATAGCACATAGCTCATCTCATAGCACATCGCATCACATCTCATAACACATCGCATCACATCTCATAACACATACCTGCCACCTGGGCAATCTAGTGGCGAATCTTGGTAACTGCGTAGACCGGGAGAAGCCCTCTCCACCCTATCTAATGGTACTTGTCCACCTCCAGGTTTTCATCATAATGTCCTTTAGGATATATTTTTCACAACTTTGAGCCTTCCATAGGGACTTTTCTATGGTACAGCTCTCGAACCTCTATGGTAGCAGTGTCAATTTCGGCCCAATTATTACACATTCGCTTTATCACATTTTCTCACATTAATCACATATTTCACATATATTATTTAATCACTTTACATGCATTATTTAACAATTGCACATGCCTCAATTAACCTAACATAATACTACTATTTTCAGTAATAAAACAACTCATATTACAGTCCTAGTCATACTGTTAATTACTTAATCACACAAGGTTACATTTAACATGCTCAATATGACTAATTTACATGGTTTAACTAACAAATACACTTGTTGTCATCATAATAGATCCAAATTTTTATCACAGGATATAACCAGTAAACATATCACCTTTTCAATTTTCCAGGTTTTTTCGAGCAGTAAATATAATTTTACTAATTAAGACAAGTTTCAGGCCTATTTATCAAGAAATTCAGTAATACATGAGTTACAACCAACTAGTCATACTTAATAGCTCAAACACATGGAAATAGTCATCATATGATCTTATAAAATTTCCAAACCCTAATACACAGCAAAGCTAATTATTCAGGATTTAACATATATAAATCATGTTTCTCTCAGAAATATAGAAATTTAAATAATTAACACCATGTATGGAAATTCACAATAACCTCATGATGTGACCTAATGACTGCATATGACTACCCAAAAAATTTACAGCATGCATACTCATTCAGAAGTCCAAGTAATACAGTTTAAAGATCAAACAGTGCACTTTTAAAACTCTGAAGAACTTGACTACAGAGGATGTGGCCGCCTACAGTAAACGGCACAATCTGGTGCCGCCAGCATAGGATCTTGGTGGCACAGGATGTGGCCGCCAACCTCCTGCCAGCAGACCATGCAGACAACATACAATGCAAAGGGGAATTTGGAGGTTCTAGGACACGAGGAAAAATCCGAAAAAAAATACTAGGACTTAAGGGGACATGTGTAGGGTTGACATCTATGGGTTACTTGCCTCTAATTAAATCCAAGATGATCAAGATTCGTCGGTGAAGCCCTCCTCAGCCAGAACAAGAGGGTACTCAAAATCTCTTCAGATTTGGTTCTCTTGTTGATGCAGATGGTTCCTCGGAGTTGGGAGTGTTTCTCCTATGTATAGACTATCTCCCAGTCGAAGTAGATCTCCAGAGAACTCCTCCAGTCGCCGGATCCAAGTCTTCAAAGTTCAGCTTTTCTCCACAGGAACCCTAGCTTCTCCAATGACTCAAAAGACTTGGCGCGGCCAGAAAAAAGTGTTTTTATAGGGTTGGGTAGGTTGGGTACGCACTATGGTAGGCCTCCTACGGTTACACAAGACTTTCCTAAACTGAAATCGGACCAAACACGAGCGTTACCAAATCTGAACTGGCCTGCACACGGGGAACTTGGCGTCCACCTTTTGTGCCACCAGCAGGGGTACTTGGCGTCCATCGATTTGGACGCCAGCCCTGGCCTAGCAGTCAGCGACACAGTATCCTGCCGCCAACTGTGCACTTCGGCCCAAACAAACATATACATCAAAATAGTTACACATCACATCATACACCATTTAATGGGTACTGAAATAAGTAGATATCATATGTATCAAGTTAAACATATACATACATACATGTACTCAATGTAATTACATTCAACATACATGTTTTTAATTAATATAACATGTACATCGATAGTAAGATAATACATGCACACTTAAAGATATACATGTACGAAAAATACTCACATGTACTTACAATGTAAATGACAATACTTACCTATCATATGCTCAATATTACTTAAGTACCATATATTTATACTATGGACAACTTAATGTATATATAATTAGATAGATAGATATCACATGCATAAGATGAACATACATATATACATATGTACAAAGTATAATTCCATACAATATTCATGGAATAATTAGCATAATATACACATCAATATTTAGATAATACATGCACAATATCATTAAGATGCAATATGCAATAAGTTAACTAAAAAAATTTATACAACCAAAAATTAATTCTTGCATACACACACTTAAATTGACATATGTATATATATATATACACACGTATACAACATAGTTATGTACATTATGCATGAAATAGATAAATACAACATGCACATCGGTAATTAGATTAAACATGCACAACATTACTTAAGTATAATATGCCTAGGATTTTAGTAAACACAATATATACAAAATGGGCTAATTGCCTATTCTCACATAAAATAACATATATATACATGCATATGCTCATGAGAAGTATAGAAATTGTAATATGCATAATTGAATACACATGTTATATACACAACAAGTAAATACACATGCACAATATAAAATGAATGAAATTTCGGGGTATCATAGATGTAAACATCAAACCACTATACAGTTTTAAGTAATACAAAACCAACAATATTTCCTTATTCCTTTCACTGTGTCTGTTACATTCACTAGTTCAGAGCTTTAACTATGGGCCCAGAGAACTTCATCATACTTAAATAAAATAACTAACTAAACTAAACTCTAACATAACTGATCGACACTGGGGTCACTCTTGATCCTGCTCACCCCCATCTTCATGAGTGTGGTCCTCATCATCATTATATTCACATGAAGACATATCACAATTACGCAGGGTGAGGGAAAATACTCAGTAGGACTTAATATCTAGTAAAACAGCATACTTTAAGTGATTAATTGTATTAAAGAGTAGAGAGTCAAATAATGGAGAAAGTTAGGTAATGTTGAGAGTACCACATAGCATGGTATAGACAATATGTGTTTCAGGTATAGCACAAGAACAAGTTGACCATAGTATGTATAGCACAACACAGTTCACGATAGCACATAGCACAACGAGTCAAGTATAGTATAGCACTTTGATTATCAATAGATAGTTGAGATAGATAGCACTTGAGTGTAGTGCCAAAACACTGTGGTCAATAAACTTCCATGGGCACTAGAACTTTCGGGTGCACTTCTCAGGATCAGACCAGACCCCTTATAATATTGCCAGGCATTGATCATATTTTTATCTTTAGACAATCAGTCGAATGACAATAGAGTATCAAGAATAGATGAGAGTAAGAAGAAATAAATGACAGTGTAACGAGAACTTGAATAGCTGAGACTCTAGAGAAATTTGGATGAGAACTACAGGTTATACATGTAAAATAACGAGTAAAACCAACAATAGTATCTATTGCATAGCACACAATCGGTACTGGCAGAAAGTTTGAATCCTTTTCCTTTTGTTTGGTGTGTGCTTGTGAAGAAGAATCAAAAGGGCATGACATAAGATCGTGCACATGACTTTTGGATAGAGAAATTATCATAATTTAACCTTAATACCACTTGATATTGTGTTCCAGTACTTTCAAGAACGTAACGATAGATTCTACATGATATTATGACATCATGGTCCAGAAATCTGGGTTTTTGGGCTAGAGGAAACTTAGATCTCGATATATATATAGTATGAAAATTCATGGAACCTGGTTATAACAAAGCTAACACGAATCTTTAACAAGATATACCCAAAAGAAATCAAGGATTTTAACAAGGATTTCATGGAGAACAAGAGCAAACAAGAGGTTACGGGTACATGAAATAATGGAACTCTGAACATGAAAATCTCGCAACTTGAGGGATGAAATTTGGGAAAAACATGTGCTTTGGTTACTGGTTTCATGACCTATCTATGAACGATATTAATTAGATTTTTGCTTAAGAGATTGCTTATCTTTGAACAGTCCTAAAAGTATTTCTGTAGAATGGGGTATGGGGAAGAAAGCTCTGGTTGGGCGATCTCCTCCTTCTCTGGTGCTCTAGGTAGTCTTCTGCAAGTCCTCTAGCAAGTTTGTAACTCGCCCTCAAGGGCTTATGACGAGTATTTATAGATTTAGAGTTGTCAGGAGTCCTATTGTAACTTGAAAGTGGAGTTGCAGTTTTAACTTGATCCTTCCGTGCCTAGAGGATTCCCATCCCAATTGGAGTGGGAAATCTTTAGAAAACTCTCTCTCGATGGGGGCATGAATTTGGGTTAATATGGAAGTCTAGTGCTGGTTAAATCTCCGGGTGGGTTTGTAGTTTCCTAACTCTTGGTAGGAGTCATATTATGTTCCAGAATTTTCATCGGAATTGTTGTTGAACCACTCCTATATTTTATCCTTTTATTTTGGTGATAATAAAACTTCATGATTATCATAAATAACATGAATATATTTATTACCATTTTTCACGATTATCTATGCATAAGAAATAACATGTTTTATCGGAAGCTTCACTTCATCATGCATGTTTTTATCATGTTCAGTCGAAGCTTACTTCGTCATATCCGTAGTCCACTTCGTCATATCCGAAGCTGGCTATTCATTTACAATCTCAACCTCGTTGTTGTAATACCATCCCTGTAACGACCTGCTCCTACCCAGTATGGTTACACCAACCCACATAGTACAAGAGAGAGGCGTCACAGAGGGTAAGACCCCTACGATAGACACATAGATTGAGTTATACATGAATAGAGAATGAAATTGCAGTGGGAAATAAACAACTCTTATCAACTTTAGCAATCCACATATCATTGTCTATATAGTCCACATAAAAGAACATAACATAACAACCACTAGATAGCCAATCTCCAAATACATAATGCTAAAAGTCCAAATTACAATTACACCACATACTAAAAACTAAGCTAGAAGTTTTCAATCAATCTACTCTTCACGTTCCAAGTCAGATCTCACCAACTCCTCGGCTTCTAAATGTCCAACTCTTCCTAAAATGTTAGCAAGGGTGATTTTACGTAATAGACTCAACAAGCAATTTAGAATCGCATACCACGTACTTACCACACATATTTTCTAATAAGTCAAACACTTACCAACTTTCATAATATCATGAACTTACTAGCGACTAACAAATTAACTTTAACAAATATTCATGCTCATCTTATAACATTAACATGGATAACTTAAACATGGAAACTATTAAGTAAAGTTATACTAACTCATGTATAACTAGATCACTAATGTGATTAACTTTTAAACAAGAGATCATTAACATGAGAGCATTCACATTATACTTATTCTTTCTTTTATATATTCACATGCTTACAACTCTTACTTTCACATTACACTAACACATGACTTAAATTAACACTTATAAATCACATGGTCATGCTTAACATAATGAACTAAACATGGATAACATGGAACATGCTTAACATAAACTAAACATGAATACATAGAACACATGGTACTAAACATGATATCCTGATTATCATTTAACATGGGGTACATTAACACATGCACTTACTTTCTCATGGCATATTCACATTTACTCTTTTCTTTACTTTCACATGCACTTATTCTTTCACTTGTCATATTATCATTTGTTGCCCGGTTGGCGAACCCAGAGGGGAGGGGGGTGAATGGGTCTTTAAAAAATTTTCCTGGTTAAAACCTGAACTTAAACGAACACCAGAAACGTTCTTGGAAGAGATTAGTAATGGTTAGTAAAAAGAACAATCACACAAAGAAGACAATCTCACAACACACAGATTTATCCTGGTTCGGATCTCCTCTCCTTAGGAGTCCTACGTCCAGTCCTTGAGCAAACCTCAGGATTCCACTATCTAGGGTACAGTCCTCTTATGGACAAGACAAACACCCAGCTCAGCTGGTCTTCCTTCACACTCGAAGGGAACACAACACCCTGGTACCACCAGGTCTTCCTTCACTCCTAAAAAGAAAGAAAACACCACCCAGGAAACCACCAGGTCTTCCTTCACACCTGAAGGGAAACAAACAAGGGAATCTGAAAAAGGATTGACTAGCCCCTAGATCAAGCTTAACAGAACTTGATCTGAAGCTACAAGCACTGAGAGTTACAGATCTACACAGGTGCTCTCTCAGAACTATTCTAGCTCACTTCGGAGTTTTCTCACAGCACAGGGAGCTAAGAGCCAAGGCGGAATAGAATGAAAAATGCTGGCTCTGGATTTCTTGAGAAGACTTGAAAGACTGCAGAGTTGTTTTTTTCTGTTAATCCTCTGTATATATTTTCAAATCTTCTGACTTTATATATATATATATATATATATATATATATATATATATATATATCTTCATCTTGAATGTAGACGGTGAGATAGTCGTTGTCTCATGGCTTTGGTGAACGTTAGACTGAAGGATTTGTGGAAGCTTCCAGTCAACAGTCTTTTGTTCTTTTGAGCATGCAAAGTGATGAGATCTTCTGAGGTGACTTGTAGTTCTTTCTATGTCCAACGTTGTAAGATGGTACAACTTCAAGGTTCTGCAAAGGTTGAGCTTTAATGGTAGACAGCTAACACTATCTCCAGATGTCAGTCAACGTTAGAGCAAGTAAACACAGATATAGTAGTGACAGTTTACCGTTCTAAAAAGATACATGCAGAGAATACACTATAATGGAAGATATGTTCTACGTGCATGCAGAGATATGTTCAGACTTCATTAAATGCATAGCAGTCAAACAGGTGAGATACGACTTTGACTATTCAACGTATTTCAATTCAAGGTAAACATTTATTTGATGGAAACATGACTTACGAAATCGTTATGAGATCATGAAAGTCTATGAGAGTCGTTATGAATCATAGCAAATCGTTATAGACTTAGAAGAAGTCATTATGATAACTTATGAAATCGTTATGACAAGCAAATCGTTATAACTTCTGAAGGAATCGTTACGATGACTTATGAAATCGTTATGACTGGCAAGTCGTTACGAGTTCTAAAGAAGTCGTTACGATGACTTATGAAATCGTTATGACTGGCAAGTCGTTACGAGTTCTAAGAAGTCGTTACGATGACTTATGAAGTCGTTATGACTGGCAAGTCGTTACGAGTTCTAAAGGAGTCGTTACGATGACTTATGAAATCGTTATGACTGGCAAGTCGTTACGAGTTCTAAGGAAGTCGTTACGATGACTTATGAAATCGTTATGACTGGCAAGTCGTTACGAGTTCTAAAGAAGTCGTTACGATGACTTATGAAGTCGTTATGATGAGCAAGTCGTTACGAGTTCTAAAGAGTCGTTACGATGACTTATGAAATCGTTATGACTGGCAAGTCGTTACGAGCTCTAAAGAAGTAGTTACGATGACTTATGAAGTCGTTATGACGAGCAAGTCGTTACGAGCTCTAAAGAAGTAGTTACGATGACTTATGAAGTCGTTATGACGAGCAAGTCGTTACGAGTTCTAAAGGAGTCGTTATGATGACTTATGAAATCGTTATGACTGGCAAGTTGTTACAAGTTCTAAAGAAGTCGTTACGATGACTTATGAAGTCGTTATGATGAGCAAGTCGTTACGAGTTCTAAAGGAGTCGTTACGATGACTTACAAAATCGTTATGACTGGCAAGTCGTTACGAGTTCTAAAGAAGTCGTTACGATGACTTATGAAATCGTTATGACTGGCAAGTCGTTACGAGTTCTAAAGAAGTCGTTACGATGACTTATGAAATCGTTATGACATCGACTTGTTTAAACTTTAGAACTTACAAGGAAGTCGTTACATCTTTACTGGAATCAATGCATATATGTACTTACCATAAGTGCTTGATTTTCTTTGAAGATTTCCTGTGCTTAGGACTAAATGAAATGAAGTTAGAAAACTTTTGACAGAGTTTTGTTTATCACCAAAATAAGTATGTAATTGATTTAAAATTACGAGGGGATGGACTGTTCATCAATCTCCCCCTTTTTGGTGATGACAAAACTTAATCAATATTATAACAATACTTAACAGTAAGCAGAATAAAAGTACTGAAAATATGTTTCAAAGATGTTGCAGACATATGTAAGTATTTTCTCCCCCTTTTTGTCATTAAGCAAAAAGAATAGGACTGAGACAAAGAATAAGAGACAAGGAGGAGAAGGAACACAATCTTTGCATTAAGCTTGAGGAGGTACAGGCAAATAATATGCAGGAGGGAGAAGAGAAGCAAAATGAGAAATGGCTTCCCAGGCCTGCTCTTCCTGCCTATCAAAAAATTGCCTAAAAGCTCCATCAGAAATAGAGAAAGTTGGTCCCATGGTAGAAGCCATCCGGGACAGGTAGATGCTGCGCTGCTTGGAGAGAAAGTTGGCATACTCATCAGCATCCATGGAGCACTTGTTGAAGGAGGTTTTTCCAAAGCTTGCACAAGCAAGGAATTGATCCATGGTAACAAGGTAGAAAACCTGTTTATCCTTGAGGACTTGGCGTAGAGCTACAAACACCTTGTATCTTTCAGCCCATACTTATAGGGATCAAGTACAAGATGGATGGAGTTCATGTCCAAAAAGGTGGCAGGAGAGACAGGGGCTTTTCCTTCCCTGGCCTGAGCAGCATTGAGATGAGCTAACTGCTCAGCAGACAACGAATACAATTCGGACCATTCTGAGGAGGTTAGCCTTTCACATTCTGAGAGGATAGGAGCAAGAACTTCAGATGACACAAACCCTCTGTGATATTCCCGGAATAGAAATCTGGGAAAACCAACTTGGAGAGTTTTCTGAATTTTGATTCTGCCCATGACCCTTGCAAAACGTTCAAAAATAAGGATCCAACAGAAGACTCCATGATCAGGAAGTGAATCTGAGGCAAGAGGATCTCTTCAGGCAAATGGAGTGTGGCAAAATCCACTCTCACTTCTTCAGAGTGCCCAGAGCTGGATAGGACCTTGATGGCTCGCTTGAATTGGCTTAACTGAACTTCAGGTAATCTGTTGAGATACCTGTAGTTATTGAACATCTGAAAGTGCCTGATCATCTTGATTTCCTTCTGGATAAAAGAAGCCCAGGTGTTCTGGTGATGAAATTTAAACCACTCAGAAAGGGTCAAGGAGTGATCCCTGGGAGGAAATCTGGCTGCCTTAGCCTGAAGAAAGCGATTGTAAAGATTTTTTTGAGATCTAGCCCATTGCTCCTCAGTCTTGGAATGGGCAGAGGAAAAGATTTTGGATTTTTTGGTTTTGGAAAGAGGAGTGTAAGGAAGAATGACGTCAAGGTGGTCAGAGAGGTTGAGAAAATGGAGGTTGACAAGGGTGGCAAAGACAACCTTTTGTAGATACTCTTTGTACAGTGATGTATGCTTGTGTGTCACTGTAAGAGAAAACCACAAAGGAGGGTAGAGAGGAGTGTCGGAGGAATTGAGCTTTCTTTTCTTGGAGACAGTACTGGAGGAGTCTGTCTTGGAAATGTGGTCTCCTACCTTTAGCACAGACCTAAGGATAGCTTCTTCAAATTCATCCTTAATTTTTATAAGAAAAGGAGAGTCGATTTGAGCACTCCTAGGAATAATAGTGATAAAGGAGGGAGGTGCAGAAGGGTGAAGGAAATCATCAATGGTAGAAATGTCTACTTCTGGTACTGAAGAAGGACCAGAAGAGGATGAGGCTCCAGCGGAGGATGCCGGAGGGGCCTCAAGGCTAGGAGAGGAAGGAAGATGAGAAGTGGAGGAAACTGGGGAAGATGAAGTATTAGGAGAAGGAAAAGGTGTGGGAGAAGAAATAGGTCTGGGTCTAGGTCTTTTGAAAGGAGGTGGAGCAGGTGGAGCTGTGGAGGCTGTGGGTGGAGATGGAGGAATAGGAGTGTGGGTGGAAGTGGGAGCAGGGGGCAATGGATCTGAGACCACTTCTTCAGGCAAAGATTGCACAGAATCCAACACTTTTGGCCCTGATGGCCCTGATTCCATCACAGGTGGCCCTGATGACCCTGGTACTTCAGCCTCTGCTGCTGCTGCTGATCTACATCTGCTGCTGCTACTGGAGCTGCTTTTGTTGTTTCTGCTGGTGCTGCTGTTGGTTCTTCTGCTGGTGGTGCTGTTGTTGTTGTTGCTGGTGGTTCTTCTGGCCCTGGTGGTCCAGATACACTCTCTCCAGGTTCCTGAGCTGCTGGAGGAGAAGGAGCTTGAGCTCCAACTGCTTTAAAGATTTCAGAGATCATGCTCTTCATGGTGCCCATCTCTTAATTCAACCACTTCATGGCATTGCGAATCTGAATATGCTCGTTGCGCGCTGAAGCCTGGCTCAAAAATATAGAAGTCACATCTGATTGGAGTGTACATAGCAGTTCACCTTGAACATCCAACCTCTCAATCACAGGTTTCAAGTTAATGATTATTTTCTATTTGACCTGCCTTTCAAAAGGTGTGTCAGCTAAGAGAGGTACTTCAGGTACAGTCTCTTTGTCTTTCTTCTTGCCCTCTTTGGCTGGAGGAGGTTGATCATCATCTTCATCAGAACTTGAGGAGCTAGCTGTCTCCCCTTCTCTGTTATCTAAATTTTGAGAATCTCTGTGCATTTCCTCCTGATCACCACTGGTTGGAGGTGCTTCTACTGATGTTTCTTGTAATTGCTCCCCCTCAATTGGAGCATCTTCTTCAACTGGTACTGACTCCCCCTGACAAGGAGCATCCATCATCACAGAGTCACCCTGAGGAATTTGTGCTCTTCCTCTAGTGGAACCTCTTCAACGATGTGGCCAGATGCCACAGTCTCCTCTGTAACTGGCATAATATCTTCTGGGAGAATATCCTCAATTCTCCTTTCGGCAAAAACTTCAGCTGGCATTTCTGGAATTCCTGGAGCTGCTGCTGACAGCCTTTCTTCTTCTTCTACTACTGCAACTTCTGACTGATTTTCGGCCAAGGATGGCCCTGCCTGCTCTGCTGCTGCAATGGTTGGAACAGAACCTGATTCCATTGGCAATTCTGGCATCTCAACAGTTGATTCCATCTGAGGATGAGCACCTGAAGCATCGCCAGAGTAAACTTCGCCTTCAGCAGCTGAAGCCTTGAACCAGACCCCATTAACTACAGAGAACCCACTCTTCTTCAAATTTCTAGACCTGATAGCTTGGCCCATTTTCTCTACAACTGCCCCAGAGAGATCAACACCGAAGTGTTTGAAAATCTTGGTAAGTAAATGGGCATAGGGCAGTGACACATTCAGCTTGCTCTTGGTGTCCCAAATTTGTTCTCTGGCAAATTTCATTCTTTCCATTATTACTGCAGCCATATTGATTTCCTTATTTTGAATGGCCCAGTACATTAGGTCAGAATCGGCCTTAGTGCAAGATGAGAAGGTTGCACTTCTAGGAACCAAAATCTGACAAACAATGAAGTGAAGGAGGCGATTGAAGGCATTCAGCTGATTTATATCAAGTTTTCCTTCCCTCAATTTGAAGCCCGGTCCTACAATTCCCAAGCCCTTCTCTTGAGCGTCCTCCGAGTGAACCCCACTAAAGTCTGATGTTTTCACCTCAAACAACATACTTAGAATATCAGGGTCTATTTTGATCAGGGTGCCCTTTACCGAAGAGACAAGGGACCCATCTGCCTCTGTTCTTAAGCAAACGAAGAATGCCTTTACCAAGTCCGGATAACTAACCTCTGAGAAAGTGGTAACACCCTTCCACTGCATTTGGTTGATCTTCTCGACTATGCTGCTCATTCCATTCTTCTTCAGATCTTCAATGTCTACTTCTTTATGACCACAGAGCTTCGTCTTCACAAAGGTGAAACGCTCCTGCTGCTCAGGAGTGAGAAATTCGCGCTGTAGCCACCCAAACTGCCGGCGATAGCTAGTGCGGCCATGGATTCAGGTGGGAAAAGTTTTGAAGGGTTGAGGAGGAAGGAGACGAGAAGGAACCCTTAGGAAATTTCGCGGGAAGAAGAAGAAAGCTTCAGACTTGCAGAGGATGGAGGTGAGAGTCGCTAGGGCATCGGCTCATGCGACGGGACGAAAGAGGGAAAAGAGGTGAATGAAGAAGAGGAATCGTTATCGCATGGATTTAAAGAAAAAATAAATGCTCCAAAAGGTGAGGCGACAGAAAACGACAAACGAGGTTGACCGCCTCGAACGACTTTAGCTTAAATGAAAGGAGCGCTTAAACAGAGGTATTCGAAGTCTTTTCACTTTTCAAAAGAGAGAGAGAGAACTTATTCAAATTCTGAAATTCTTTATATCAGTTTTAAAAGATCTTTTCACAAAATACACATGCCTAACTCCCTTCTAAGAGATGTAAATCTCTCTTCAGGTAGGGCCTTTGTGAAAATGTCTGCTAACTGATTATTTGTATCAATAAAGGATATTTCAATATTGTCATTAGCTACATGATCACGAATAAAATGGTATCTAACCTCTATGTGTTTGGTCCTGGAATGATGAATTAGATTTTTGGTGAGGTTGATAGCACTGGTGTTGTCGCATAGCAATGGAATTGACTTGATTTTGAGTCCAAAATCCTCAAGTTGTTGCTTTATCCATAAGAGTTGTGTACAGCAACTTCCAACAGCTACATACTCAGCCTCAGCTGTAGACAGTGCTACTGAATTTTGTTTCTTTGAGGACCATGATACTAAACACCCTGCAAGAAACTGATAACAACCACTGGTGCTCTTTCTATCTACCTTGCATCCAGCATAGTCAGCATCAGAATATCCTACTAAATTTATATCACAAGAGTTTGGATACCATAGACCTAAATCATGAGTTCTGGCTAAATAACGAAAAAAAACTTTTACATAAATTAAGTGTGACTCTCTAGGATCTGCTTGATATCTAGCACACATGCATACACTAAATAATATGTCAGGTCTACTGGCGGTTAAATAAAGTAATGAACCTATCATACCTCTGTAGACCTTTTGATCTACTTTCTTACCATCCTTGTCACTGTCCATCTTGGTTGTTGTACCCATTGGTGTTGACAGGGGCTTGGTGTTATCAAATCCAAACTTCTTCAACAGTTCTTTGGTGTACTTTGCTTGACAGATGTGAGTTCCTTCCTTTCCTTGTTTGATTTGAAGTCCAAGGAAGTAGTTGAGCTCCCCCATCATACTCATCTCAAATTCTCCCTGCATTAACTTTTCAAAATACTTGCACAGGGATTCATTAGTAGATCCAAAGATGATGTCATCCACATAAATTTGAACTAACAATATGTGTTTAATTTTTGTTTTTATAAAAAGAGTGCTATCTACTTGACCTCTACTGAAACCATGTTTTGAGAGAAAAGAGCTAAGCCTCTCATACCAGGCTCTAGGTGCTTGCTTTAAACCATACAAAGCCTTATGCAATTTAAAAACATGATTCGGAAAGTCTATATCATCAAAACCCGGCGGTTGTTCCACATAAACTTCTTCTTTTATAAAACCATTTAAAAAGGCAGATTTAGCATCCATTTGAAATAATTTTAAATCTAGAGCAGATGCATAAGCTAATAATATTCTAATGGCCTCCAGTCTAGCTACAGGTGCATAGGTTTCATCAAAATCTATGTCTTCCTCTTAAGAATAGCCTTGAGCTACCAGTCTAGCCTTGTTTCTTAAGATTGCACCAGATTCATCTAGTTTATTTCTGAACACCCATATGGTGCCAATAACTGGATGATCTGACGGTCTAGGAACAAGTGACCATACTTGGTTTCTCTTGAACTGATTCAGTTCATCTTGCATGGCCATTATCCAAGATTCATCAATAAGTGCTTCATTGACTGTCTTAGGCTCTATTTGGGATACAAAAGCAAGGTAATCACAAGGATCACATTACCTCTTGTTCTTACCCCTGCAGATGGATCACCAATGATGTTTTCAGGTGGGTGATCTTTCTTGTATCTCCACTCCTTTGGAAGAGTTTCATGAGAATTTCTTCTTGTTGTAATTCTTCTAGAGGCGGATCATCCTTGTCCTCGATTGATGTGTCTTTTAATTTCTTGACAATTCATCTGCATCATCATTATCACTATCTACTTCCTTTCTCAAGGAAGGGTTAGTTTCATCAAAAATGATGTGCACAGACTGTTCATCAATAAGGTACGTTTATTAAACACTCTATAGCCTTTGGGTTTAGAGGTGTACCCCATGAAGATGCCTTCATCTGATTTGGCATCCAACTTACCAATGTCCCTTTTTCCATTGTTGTGAATGAAGCATGGACATCCAAAGATTCTAAGATGGCTGATCTGTGGATTTTTCCCTTTGAACAGTTCATAAGAGGTCTTCTTAAGGATTGGTCTGATCATTGCTCGGTTGACAATATAGCTTACTGTGTTAACAGCTTCAGCCCAAAAATATCTTGGCAGATCATATTCTGAGAGCATAGTCCTCGCCATATCCAGTAGGGTTCTATTCTTTCTCTCGGCAATGCCATTTTGCTGTGGTGTTCTTGGTGCTGAGAAGTTGTGCTCAATTCCTTGACTCTCACAGAATCTAGCAAACTTTTCATTCTAAAACTCGCCACCATGATCTGATCGGATAGACACAATGCTGAACTTTTGATCTTTCTGAACTTTCTTGCTGAAGCTGACAAAGTTATCGAAAGTGTCATCTTTATGCTCTAGGAATGAAACCCATGTAAATCTTGAATAGTCATCAACTATGACAAATCCAAAGTTCTTTCCTCCAAGACTGGTAGTCCTCATTGGCCCAAATAGATCCATGTGTAGGAGCTCTAAGGGTTTTGAGGTGGTTACCACGGTTTTTGACTTGAAGGAGCTCTTGGTATGCTTTCCTTTAGCACAAGGTTTACAAACACCTTCCAATTTTCCACTGACTTTTGGTAGACCTTCCACAAGATTTTTCTTCAATAGTTTTCTTATGCCATCTATGCTGCAATGTCCAAGACGTCTGTGCCATAATTCAGTGGACTTGACTTTACTAGCTGCCAGACAGACGTTTTGCTCTTTGAGTTCTTCAAGGTAGAGTACGTACAAATTCTTTTCTCTATTAGCTTCAAAGATGATTTCTCCATCCTTCAGTATGCTACACTTAAACTCTTGAAACTTGATTTGATGGCCTCTGTCGCACAGCTGACTAATGCTAATTAGATTGTGCTTCAATCCTTTGACCAATAATACATCTTTAATGACTGTTTTTCCTTTGTTGTTCACAGACCCGCTGCCTACTACTGTGCCTTTCCCATTATCTCCATAGGTGACTGTCCCCTCTTCAGCTTGGAGATGAGAGAATAACTTCTGGTTGCCTGACATGTGTCTTGAGCACCCACTATCCAAGTACCACTTGGATGCTCTAGAATTAACCTGAAATAAAAACATCAAGTTTTAGGTACCCAAATTCTTTTGGGTCCTGATGGGTTAGTATCGTTGATTTTGCCTTTTATTATCCATTTTTATGTCTTGTTAGGCATGTAGTTATAATATGTCCTAACTTATTGCAATAACCACAGCATGATAACTTAGTTACTTTTTCAATATATTTGAAATCAGCTTTGTATGCTATATCTTATTCAGGTACAAATTTTGGTGTTGGATAATTTTTAGGATAAATTATGGTTTCTTCATTATCTGGGGGTGTGTATCCTAATCCATTTTTCTTTTTACCTGATCTTCTAGCGCCTTTTAATATTAGTGAGTTTTTACAATTAGTAAATTTCTCTAATATGCTTGATAGTTTATCATTTTCTTTATTTAAATTTTTTATTTCTTCTCTTAATTCATTTGTACTTTCCTGTTTTTCCAATTTTGTTATTTGTTCATTCTTGGCTTTTAGGTCTTCACAAACCAAATCATTTCTCCTTTTAAGTTCAGTTATTTGACTTTCCAATTGTTCATTTTCTGATTTTAAATCTGAGTTTGTATTTTCTATACAAATTATGTTTTTCTTGCTCACCTTTAATAGTTTGGTCACTTCTTTATATTTTTCATATAATTCGTTGAAAGCCTCTTCTAAGCTATCGGAATCTGAATCATTGCATGAATCAAAAGAGGAGTCAGAAGTTACCTTATCCTCGGTATTTGCCATAAAAGCCAGGTTGGCTTCTTCTTCATCACTACTGCAGCTTGACTCACTGTCAGAGTCGTTGCTGTTTTCCCATGCAGCTGCCATGGCTTTCTTCTTGTACTTTCTGAACTTCTTGGAGTTATCCTTTTTTCTAAATTCTGGCTTCTTGAGCTTTGGACACTCAGCCTTCATGTGTCCTGGCTTCTTGCACTCGTAGCAAAGTGGCTCATTTCTCTTCTGATCTTTTCCGTCTGGTCTCTTGTAATCTTTATTTTTCTTAAAATACCTCCTACTGGACTGGAACTTTTTCTTCTTGGCCAGGATCCTTTGCAATCTTCTTGACAGCATAGCTTCTTCATCACTGTCTTTGCTATCCTCACTGTTGTCCAAAGATTCATCAGATGAGTCCTCATCAGCTTTGAGCGCATTGGACTGCTTCTTTCTACTGGAGGATTCCCCTAATCTTTCCATGTTTATCTCATGGGCCATGAGTGACCCAACTAGCTTTTCTAGAGACATTCTCTTCAGATCATTGGCTTCTTCAATGGCCGTTACTTTTGGAGTCCATGAGGATGGCAAGGATCTAAGAATTTTCCTGACCATATCTCCCATTTCATAGGTTTTTCCTAATCCGGCTAACCCATTAGTGATGTCTGTGAATCTACTAAACATTTGGTTATGGATTCACCTGACTGCATTTGAAATCGCTCATATTGAGTTACAAGAATATCTATTCTTGTCTCCTTGACCTTATCTGTGCCTTCATAAGTGATTCTGATCTTTTCCCACATTTCCATTGCGGATTTGCAGGCTGAAACTCTGTTGAATTCCTTCTTGCTTAGAGCACAGCATAGAATGCTTTTTGCTTTACAATTCAGGGAAATCTTCTTCCTGTCATCATCTGTCCATTGTGATTTCTCATTTGTGACTAACAGATCACCTTCTTCTACTATCGACCAAATTTGATAATCATGTCCTTGCAGGAAGTACTCCATTCTTGTCTTCCAATAGGTATAATCTTCACCATCGAACAAGGGAGATCTGTTGACTGACTGACCTTCGTTGTGACCTTGGGCTGCCATGGATCTTTACTCTTCAGATCGTTGGATCTTGTTCTTTGTCGAAGAGACTCGCTCTGATACCACTTGTTGCCCGGTTGGCGAACCTAGAGGGGGGGGTGAATGGGTCTTTAAAAATATTTTCCTGGTTAAAACCTGAACTTAAACGAACACCAGAAACGTTCTTGGAAGAGATTAGTAATGGTTAGTAAAAAGAACAATCACACAAAGAAGACAATCTCACAACACACAGATTTATCCTGGTTCGGATCTCCTCTCCTTAGGAGTCCTACGTCCAGTCCCTGAGCAAACCTCAGGATTCCACTATCTAGGGTACAGTCCCCCTATGGACAAGACAACACCCAGCTCAGCTGGTCTTCCTTCACACTCGAAGGGAACACAACACCCTGGTACCACCAGGTCTTCCTTCACTCCTGAAGGGAAAGAAAACACCACCCAGGAAACCACCAGGTCGTCCTTCACACCTGAAGGGAAACAAACAAGGGAATCTGAAAAAGGATTGACTAGCCCCTAGATCAAGCTTAACAGAACTTGATCTGAAGCTACAAGCACTGAGAGTTACAGATCTACACAGGTGCTCTCTCAGAACTATTCTAGCTCACTTCGGATTTTTCTCACAGCACAGGGAGCTAAGAGCCAAGGCGGAATAGAATGAAAAATGCTGGCTCTGGATTTCTTGAGAAGACTTGAAAGACTACAGATTGTTTTTTTTCTGTTGATCCTCTGTATATATTTTCAAATCTTCTGACTTATATATATATATATATATATATATATATATATATATATATATATATATCTTCATCTTGAATGTAGACGGTGAGATAGCCGTTGTCTCATGGCTTTGGTGATCGTTAGACTGAAGGATTTGTGGAAGCTTCCAGTCAACAGTCTTTTGTTCTTTTGAGCACGCAAAGTGATGAGATCTTCTGACGTGACTTGTAGTTCTTTCTATGTCCAACGTTGTAAGATGGTACAACTTCAAGGTTCTGCAAAGGTTGAGCTTTAATGGTAGACAGCTAACACTATCTCCAGATGTCAGTCAACGTTAGAGCAAGTAAACACAGATATAGTAGTGACAGTTTACCGTTCTAAAAAGATACATGCAGAGAATACACTATAATGGATGATATGTTCTGCGTGCATGTAGAGATACGTTCAGACTTCATTAAATGCATAGCAGTCAAACAGGTGAGATACGACTTTGACTATTCAACGTATTTCAATTCAAGGTAAACATTTATTTGATGGAAACATGACTTATGAAATCGTTATGAGATCATGATAGTCTATGAGAGTCGTTATGAATCATAGAAAATCGTTATAGACTTAGAATAAAGTCATTATGATAACTTATGAAATCGTTATGGCAAGCAAATCGTTATAACTTCTGAAGGAATCGTTACGATGACTTATGAAATCGTTATGACTGGCAAGTCGTTACGAGTTCTAAAGAAGTCGTTACGATGACTTATGAAATCGTTATGACTGGCAAGTCGTTACGAGTTCTAAAGAAGTCGTTACGATGACTTATGAAGTCGTTATGCCGAGCAAGTCGTTACGAGTTCTAAAGGAGTCATTACGATGACTTATGAATCGTTATGACTGGAAAGTCATTACGAGTTCTAAAGAAGTCGTTACGATGACTTATGAAATCGTTATGACTGGCAAGTCGTTACGAGTTCTAAAGAAGTCGTTACGATGACTTATGAAGTCGTTATGACGAGCAAGTCGTTACGAGTTCTAAAGGAGTCGTTACGATGACTTATGAAATCGTTATGACTGGCAAGTCGTTACGAGTTCTAAAGAAGTCGTTACGATGACTTATGAAGTCGTTATGACGAGCAAGTCGTTACGAGTTCTAAAGAAGTCGTTACGATGACTTATGAAGTTGTTATGACGAGCAAGTCGTTACGAGTTCTAAAGGAGTCGTTACGATGACTTATGAAATCGTTATGACTGGCAAGTCGTTACGAGTTCTAAAGAAGTCGTTACGATGACTTATGAAGTCGTTATGACGAGCAAGTCGTTACGAGTTCTAAAGGAGTCGTTACGATGACTTATGAAATCGTTATGACTAGCAAGTCGTTACGAGTTCTAAAGAAGTCGTTACGATGACTTATGAAATCGTTATGACTGGCAAGTCGTTACGAGTTCTAAAGAAGTCGTTACGATGACTTATGAAATCGTTATGACATCGACTTGTTTAAACTTTAGAACTTACAAGGAAGTCGTTACATCTTTACTGGAATCAATGCATATATGTACTTACCATAAGTGCTTGATTTTCTTTGAAGATTTCCTGTGCTTAGGGCTAAATGAAATGAAGTTAGAAAACTTTTGACAGAGTTTTGTTTATCACCAAAATAAGTATGTAATTGATTTAAAATTACGAGGGGATGGACTGTTCATCATCATTCATTTACACTTACTTTCATATAGCTTTCACATTTCACATGACATTTGCATTGCACATACTACGTGCCACGTTCACATTATTCACATATTCACTTTAATTTTACACACACTAAGGCACAACTCAAACCACCACTAGAAAGTCACACGATCATATAAGACATACTTAATCACCAAGTAAAACGATCAAGTCTTAGTTAATACACAGAACCGAGGGGGACCCCTCTCCATAATTACCAGTGGAACTTGTCCACCTCGAGGATATCACACGACTCGTTGCCTCGGATATCACATAACACGATTAAGCCTTCTCGTAGGGGCACTACAATAGTACAACTCCATACAATCTATAGTGGCAATGTCTTATTGGTACAACTTTTATCTTTTCACATTATCTTATCATGATTGTCACATCACTTTATGCACACAAGTCACATGTTCTCTCTCTCTCTCTCTCTCTCTCTCTCTCTCTCTCTCTCTCTCTCTCTCTCTCTCTCTCTCTCTCTCTCTCTCTCTCTCTCTCTCTCTCTCTCTCTCTCTCTCTCTCTCTCTCCTCTCTCTCTCTCTCCATGCACATACGCACACATCATATAAACATGCATTAATAAATTTCAAATTTCAAAACTCATATTACTATCAAACAATAATTAAACAGAACCTAACCATGATGCTAACCATATTTTAAAGCAAATTTGGGACATACTATCTTAACATGATACTAAGAGCTTCAGAAATTCATAATTAATTGTATAATAATCAGATCATGCTCAAATTTTAACCACGATGATTATGTAATATAGAACACATCTATAATTTTTTAGAATTTTTGTAATGGTAAAAATATTTTCATATTGAAACAGAAATCAGTCTATTCATGCATAAGTACTTAAAATTCATTAATAGAGATTAAACGAGATTAAAACACTCTAAATCATGCTTACATAAGTCTAACTAATTACCATATAGAGTTTCATGGAAGTTAACTACTAATTATTCACATGCTTTCATATAAGCAAAAATTCTAAATAGTTATCATAATTAACTAAAAGTAATCTAGAGTTATTTAGTCATGTAATGATGATTAACACATCATGATAGAACCAAAAGAACCCAAAAACAATCACAGAATCCACAAATTTAACACAGGGTCAAACAATAAATTTTTGAACATGATGGACTTGACGTCAACATATGTTGCCGTCAACCTGAAGTTAATGGCATAGTATGTTGTTGTCGAGTTTCTGACTGCACACTGTGGATTTCGGAGACAAGAAAAAATAGAAATCGGGCATCAAAATGATTTTCTAAAAATTTAGAACAATAGAAAACCCTAAGTAATAAGAATACGAAGAGAAACTCTAAGTTACTTGTCTTTAAAATCTCCCACAACATAAGAGCTAAGTCGATGAAGCCCTTTTTGACAGCCAAAAAAGTATCCTCCAAGCATGATCAAATCCTCGTTGTGCACAATCCGGCCACAATTTTCATGTCTAGAATCTTCTTTTCATGTTGTTGAAGCTTCCTCTTCGCAACAACAACCTCGAACAAATAGCAACATGACCAATCTATCTTTGGTATAACCCTCTCTCTCTCTCCTCTTAAAACACCCAAACCCTAACCAAGAGAGCAAAATTCTCTCCCCCAAAAGAAGCCTCTATATATATATATATAGAGAGAGAGAGAGAGAGAGAGATCATTGGGTCATCGTGATTGGGTAGGGTCATTGCCCTAACACGAATCTAACTTACCAAACCTATCCAAATGAAACAACCAATTTCATAGCAAATTGTAGAAGAAACGCAGAGAAATTGATGTCAACATGTATGGACGTCAATCACAAATCAGATGGCGATTGATTTCGCAATCAAACGGAGCAAAATCCGAAAAACCTATGAAGAAGGAGTTGACGGCTAGGTCCTTGCCTAGGGTACAGAATATTATGTACCCATGCATATGCATATATATATATATATATATATATATATATATATATATATATATATATATATAATCAGAGATTAATCAATCTTTGCCCAAAACCACACTCTCTATACAGCAGTTCCTCACATCGTTCCTTGTTCCTAGAAACTTGATGTTGAATTCATAATAAACACATACTCGTAAGCGTGATTATACCTTTGAGCACCGCTAAAGCTAATGTCTGTGGTGGCCGAGGAAACAACATGTGGTAGACTCGGTTCGTCTTACTTTGCTTGCCACAGTGCGAGCCCGGTTTAAACTTCGAATGTGATTATCCGATATCTTAATTGTTTTCTCAATTTAATCTAGGGACCTAGAACATTGTTAAAGAAGAGGCCACATTTGCAAAGATGCTTGCACATATCGTCATGCACAAAAGAGTATACACGAAAAATGTCTTCTTTTTATAAAAATAAGATATAAATCCAATTTAAACATGGGTAAGAATGTGAAACCCATCTAGTGGCCGCTCAGCTCCTCGAGATTCTAGCCAACACGGAAGCGGTAAAGAAGGCGGCGTGGTTGCTTTACTCTCAGCCCCCCTTTTGAAATAGAAGTGGATTACTCTTCCCCACTTTATTGTATTGCCACATGATAAAGAAGAGAAAAGAAACAGGAAGGCAAGATTAGCTTATCACAAAAGAGAGAGAGAGAGACAATGTGACGATCGAGACCTTTTCTACTTCCACATTCCCTTCCTCAAAGTGCAAAAGAGAAACTTGTCGAGGAAGACAGCCTCTAGCCCTCAGCTCTAATTATTTGCCTTTTTTTTGTTTGTCTATGGGTACCGCAATGAAATATCTAATCTGAACTTTTTCGATAATTCTACTCTAGTACAAATCTTGTCATCATTGGAGTGACAACCTACAAAAATACATACTATTTGAAGATGCTCTATCTCCAGGGGTCCTCGAAGCCATCTCCTTCTCTTTGGAAAGGACATGAGATACCATCTGAGCTTCAAACTTGTCAGTACCGTCTCACCCACATTACTGCTTTGTTTCAAATCCTTCATCTACTCCCTCCTTACGTGGAGGAAAGTGAGCGCAGTCTTGTCTCTACCACTTTCAGAGACGAAAATAATTGATCTCCAGAACTGCAAACTGCAACTGTTCCAGAGAGGGCACTGGAAGCATTGGCGCTCGATGTATAGAAACCTTCAGTGGAAATTATCAATGTGATGTAACCAGTCAGAAAACATCATCTGTTTGTTTCTGAACTAAAGCTGTCAATTTCAATCACAAGATATGAAGCATGATGATAACAACCAGTTCCATTTGCAACGACTAAACAACAAATACTCCTGCATCCTAGTTTACTACCCATGCGCCATGTAAGAAGCAATAACTCAGCTGGTTTTGTGATAAATGCGCCCTGTCATGCTCAAGATGTGTACTTAAAACAATCATGCTCCAACTTTGTTGTGACCCAATTGAACCAACCCGAAAGCCAGGTAGATGTGACATACGGCCAAAGAGAAATACAAGGTTCCCCTTTGGACGGGCAAGATGTGTATTAAAAAACAATCATGTTCCAACATCGCTGTAACCCAATTGAACCAACATGAAAGCCAGGTAGATGTGCCATATGGCCAAAGAGAAATACTAACTACCCATTTAGATGTGTATTCAATATGTGAACAATATGCTCCAACTTCGTTGTGACCCAATTGAACTAACATGAAAGCCAGGTAGATATGCCATGTGGCCAAAGAGAAATGCTAGCTTCCCATCTTGATGGCTAGCAAAAGCTAGTCGTCCAAGACAGGATTGGCCAGTAGGATAAACAACCAAATAAGTGGGTTAAGGGAAAACGGGGAAAGAATTAAAGGCAGTATGGGGAGGGGGCCCACCTGCCCCTGCATCCACCAATCCCTAAAGTGTTTCCCATGGCCACATGGACACTGGGATTGAGTTGAGCTTTGAAAAACTGTTTCTGTATATTGAAATATAGACTTGCTGTTGATCAAGCACTAGAATATTTTGACAAATCTGATGACAGCCAAATGCATACTGCAGTAAACTTCTGGTGACTGGCACTTTGGGAATATCATAACTGGTTTCAGTGATGTCGCCCTTCAATAGGACAAAGGTAGTCAGGTCCATATTTATGTAATATAAAGCATAATCTCATATCAAGTGGTGACTAAAATATAAATGTGCTTATAATAGTGAAGCCTCTTATTACCTTAAGTTTTTTAGTGTGAAGGTCCAATCCGATAAAAACTAACATGGTATGAGCCCATGGTATGTTCCACACCACAACATCAAGTTTATCAGTCCACATGATAGAGCTAAAATCAGCCTTCACATAAGAAGATGTATAAAGAATAATCCCATATCAAGTGGTGACTCGGACCTAAATGTGCTTATAATAGCAGAGCCCTATCTACTCTTTGTCTGAAGGTTTTCCATTTAAATGATCAAATTTAATAATAAAGCTTAACAATGAAGAACCTACATCAGAGAATTGGGATAGAATGGTTAGAGCAGAATCAAACAGTAAGGAGGGCACACTGTGATCCTTGATTCAATAGTGGAAACAAAATGTACATGAGGAAGTGCATGAAAATGCAGGAGATCAAATAGAGAGGAAGGGCACACTTCAGCTTGGCCTTGAACAGGCCATAAAGAATAATCTCAGATCAAGAGGTAACTAAAATATAAATGTCCTTGCAATAGTGGAGCCTCTCTCATTTCTTAAGGTTTTGAGTTGGATAACCCAATTCAATAATTCTAACAATGAAGATCCTGCATTAGAAAATTGGGATAGAATGGTCAGAGGAGAATTCACATGAGGAAGGCACACTGTGATCCTTGAATAGTGGAGAGACAAAAATGTCATGAATAGTGTTCTTTCTAAACGTTCTAATGGAAGCTATGCAACTCAATGACATGGGAGAAGATTAGTCAATAAACAGCATATCAGGCTCAGAAGCTTCTTTGAACAGTATTTAGTAGAGGTTATCTAAGTTCAGAAGGAATTGAGATCAAAAGAAGATTCTGGACAGAATGACAGATAAAACACATTTGAACTGAACTGTTCCAACAGTTTTAGTAATAATTTGATTTTTATCTGACTAGAAGATCTTTCATTCAGTCTATAAACAACAGGAAAAGACAAAAAGTTGGAATGATACATACTAAACTTTGAGATCCATCCATAGGATGACTTCACATTTCTAGTCTGTTAACATGCAATTAAATTGTTGGGTTTTCCTCTCTCTCTTCTCCTCCATTCCAAAAGAAAGAGCTTCTTCTACCTACTGTCTTTATCACCACTTTCTTAGGCACCTTAAGGGCCATCTGATAATTGGTGAGAGATGAGTCCTTTTGGTATGGTACTGTATTATAAGACTTTTTAGAGAGAGAAGCTCTGGGGGTTTGGGGCTCACGTGTGTCGAAAGGGTAGCCTATTGGAGATGCTCTCTGGCGGCACTTCTCAGGCGGGGCACCTCTCCCGGGCTGACCTGTTTTGGTTGTGGACGGAGGAGGGTCACATAACGAGATTCTGTCCAACCGGACGAGCGGCACTCCAGGAAAAAGGATTCCAGAGAGGTGGGCCGTCGTTTGCGGAGGTGGTGAGGGGGCACCCGGAAAATGAGGGTCATTGGTAGCAAAAGATGCTTGGATGCGGGGTCCATCCCGACCGAATACCTGCAGAGGAAGGAGGCATGGCTGAGATGCTCCATCTGCTGCTCACTGGTGGAGGGATCAACAGAAGAGGGAGAGGTGGTGCGGCAGTTGGTAAAGACTACTAGAGCTCATTGGAAGGCGGTGCAGGTGGCCCAGGCTTTCTTCCTGGCGGTATGCCAAAACCGAGGGGCGACGGAGAAGGTGACCGAAGTGGGGTTTCTAGTGGTGGCGGCACACTACTCAGAATTCAGAGACGGCCGGAGCACAAGGGGACCTTCCTTCCCCAACCCGCAGGGGAGGAAGGTAAGGGTGGTGATCGAGGGAGTCCAGTTGTGCGATGAAGAATGTCTGGGACTTCAGCAAGGTGGTCAAGGCTCCATGGCATTTTGGAAGGGGGATCTCGGATGTCAATGATAGTGGATCTACTGGTGTCTTGCCTGGCGGTTGTACTAGTGGTGATCACGGAGGATCTCCAAGGCCGCCTCATCATACTTCGACTTTGGGTGTAGGTGACAGTAGAGGATTTAGGGCGACCATCCGCTCGTCGAATGGAGGAAGACGCGGGTTGTTCGAATTTGAACGCCAACCAATTAGGTTGAATAGACCGGCTCAACAGGCGGATGGTGAATCGGCTCACCATAGGTCATGTTGCCCAGTTAGCAAACCTAGAAGGTTGAATAGGTTGCTAGAAATTTCTACAGCTCAAAAATGAAGAATTAATCGTGATCGTTAGTGTTAGTCGATAGCGGAAATAAAAACAAAATCAATCACACAGAGAAGATAAGATTTATCATGGTTCGACACTAAGTCCCTCCTCAGTCTTATGTTTAGTCCTTAAGAACAACTTGTGATTTTACTAACCAAGGGTACAGTCCCTCTGAAGGATGCTTACACACCCAGCTCAGTTGGTCTTCTCTTCACAACTCGAAGAGGAACTATAACACTCAATCTACACTGGTCTTCGCTTCTATCAAGGAGAAACACACTTAGAAACTCTGCAAGTCTTCTCTTCTCACAGGAAGAGGCACATCTCCGAAACACATAATAAGTTTGCAAAAGGTCCCTAGACCAAGCACAAGAAAACCAATCACAAGACTTGATTTGAGACAAAGTCTGAGAAGACAAAATTCACAATAAATGCACTCAGACTCTATGCTATCTCTCCCTAAAAAAATCGAAAGAACACAGGAGGGGAGATCTTGAAGACTGGAAGCTCGAGGATTTTTCTTGAGTGCTTAGCTGATCTCTTTCACATGGATTTGAAAAATCTTCATGTAGAAAAGGGTTATCTTCTGTGTTCCGTAGTTTTCATGTTTTATAGACTAGCGGAAGATATTCGTTGAGAAATCCGTTAAGTCTTCTTCCTCAGCATGTGCATGTTTCCAAGACGTTAGCCGTGTCTAACATTTGCTTCGTGTGAGTACCGAAAACCTGCAAGCATTTAAAGCTAGGACGAGGGTGTTAGGTAGGATAAGTCATGTGTCAGTCACCCCTTACCTCTTCTTCAAACAGTCTGCATTTCTAGCTGACAGCTTGCTATTTTAGGTAGTTGCCTTTTTGCCTGTCAAAAAAGAAAGGTGTCCTTGCAACATACATAAGGTAAGAAAAATAGCTTGAGTCTGAAAAGTATTACCTACTGCATTCAATGTTTGAGACCTTTAGACACGCAAAAGATGTTTGCTCAAATATGAACCAAATTTTTTAAATAACTTTTGATTATGCATCAAAAGTATTTTGAATGAGTTTATTTTATTTTTCAAGTCAATGGATTAAGTGTAAAATATCAGTAATCATTGCATCATATAAGTACTAAACACATTGTTTACTAATCGATGTATTTTAAGTGAGATTAACACTAATCGGAATGTAAATCAGATCAATTGGAAGAATAGTTAACCTTTGTTCACCAATCGAAAGGATATTGAATTTTTGTTCAATAATCGAAATGTTTATAACACTGATCAGAACCATAATTGTCAAGGCGGCCGCCTAGGCGGCGCCTAAGCGGCGCCAAGGCGTGAAGGCGCTGTTGGGGGGTCGCCTAACTGGGCTGGCAAAAGGCGACGCAAGGCGTCGCCAAGGCGAGGTAGGCGGCCCAAGGCGTTCGCTTTGGAGCCTTGGGCTGGTTACCGGGTCCATTCGGATCCACTTAGTGGATCGAATCCCAGGTTAACATCGCCGCACCCCCCTCCCCCGCCCCGACTTCCCTGCGCTCCCTGATCCCCGACCCCGTCTTCCCAATCCCACCCCGCCTCGCCCCCAGACCCAGCTAGGGTTCCGCTGCCGAAGGAGGTCTCGCCGCCGGAGGAGGTCTCGCCCCCGCCGTAGGAGGTCGCGCCGCAGCCGAGAAGGTCTCTCCACTGTCGTCGGACCTCGCCGTTGTCGCCGCCTCGTCGGACTTCAGGTACGCTCCCCGCCAATCCCCTCCTCCGTCGTCCCACCTCCGCCCCCCCATCCCCGTCTCGTCCCCCCCCCCCAACCCCGGCCTGCCGGCTTTCCACTTCCCCCCTCCCTATCCGACTCTCCCTGTCTCTCTCCCTCCGTCTCTCTCTCTCACACACGCACGCACTCACAGACACACACACACACTTCTGTCTATCTCTGTTCTCTCTCTGTCTCTCTCTCTCTCTCACGTTCACTCCCCTCTCTCTCACGGTCACACACACACCTGTCCCGCCCCCCTCTCCTCTCTATCTCACAACACACTGTCACTCTGTGATAGTCCCACCCCGCACCCCCCCCTCCTCTCTCTCTCTCTCTCTCTCTCTCTCTTCTCTCTCTCTCTCTCTCTCTCTCTCTCTCCTCTCTCTCTCTCTCTCACACACACCACACACACACACACACGCACACACCACACAGTGTCCCGCCCTCACACACACACACACACACATCTCCGCCCCCCCCCCCCCCCTCTCTATCTCACACACACTGTCACTCTGTGACAATCCCACCGGCACCCCCTCCTCTCTCTCTCTCTCTGTCTACCTCTCTCTCTCACACACAGTTATGTAATGGTCTCATTTAGTTTTTACTTGTTTTAAGATATTGCACTTCTTATTTTTATTTAACATGTTTACATGTAAGTGTGTATTTATTGTTTGTTTTTAAAGTTGGAAATTAATTTTCTGATGATAGAATGATATTTGCACTTCTTGTTCTTATTTAGTGTGCTTATTTATTTGAAGATGTCAATTTAGATTTTTTATGACTTTATGATATATAATGTGAGTTTGTTTACTTGTAGTTTAATTTTTGTTGCTTCTATAATTTTGACCTTTTTGTTATGACATTTATTTTTTGCAAGTATTTTTTTTGTGATACATAGCTATTATATATATTTCTCAATTTATGTATTATTTTAATAATATATCTGCCATATTATGATATGTCATTGTCTTTATGTCTGTCATATTATGATTTCATTTTATTGAATTTTCATCATTATATATATTTATATATACATAAATGTCATGTAAGAGGGACACTTGAAAACACTCATACTTGGTTCCGTCCTAAACGCCTAGGCACCACTTAGGCGAGCGCCTAAGCGCTTAGGCTATCCGAGACCCCAACTACGCCTTGGTCGCCTTGACGCCTTATGATCAGAACAAAGTTGAATATTTGTTCAATAATCGAAATACATATAACACCAATTGAAACGATATTGAGTCTTTGTTCTATAATTGGAATATGCATAACACTAATCGGAACAAGGCATGGCTTGTATTCACCAATTGATGCGTGAATAATACTAATCGGAACGATATAAGACAAATGTTCACTAATCGAAATGAACATAAAACTAATCGGAATGGTATTCATTAATCTAAACGCATATAACACCAATCGGAATAAAAATAATGTTAATCAGTATGGTGTTCACTAATCGGAAAGTTTATAACACCAATCAGAATGCTTCTAACTGTTGTTCAGTAATCGGTGCGATGTTTTGACTAATCGGAACATCCACTTAGTAATCAAAACAATCAATGTCTTAACAAATCGAAACATTCACTTAGTCAGTAATCGGAACAATGGTTGTTCATCAATCGATACGAGCTTTGATCTCTAATGGAAATAATACTTGTTCACTAATCAATATGAACATTGAACAGCAATAAGTATGGACTTGGAAAATATATGAAGTACTTGAGACAGAGTTTTGGAGTACTTACTTTAGTGATTCTTAAAGCAATAATTTCACCTTTATTTCTTGTTACCAGACTTAATGGAAATTGTATGTTAATTACATATTTTTAGAGTTATTGTTATCACTAAAATTCATATAGAAAAGGAGATAAAAGGGTTAATAGATCGGGGGCCGGCTCAGGGGCTTCTTCGCGGGGTTCCGAGCACAACTTACCAGATTTGAACCAGGAGAGCTTAGCAGGCCTGCGGGAACAGCGAAGGGGTGTCTTCTCTGCCCGATCCTGTCCCCAACCTGGCGAAGCACTGGTGCGTAGAAGACACCTTCCTCCAGAGACATCCAGTCGCCAGACGCTGAACACCCCACACTTGTTTGGGGACCAAGGAGGGTTCATCACTACATGCCAAGGCGACCGCGACGACAAACGGTGAGCATAAACGGGCGCTCAAAGTAGAGATGGAATCCCAGACCAAGTCGCTAGCCGAGCTATTCCCCGGCTATTGTACTACCTTGAAAGGCACCGGCGTACGATGCAGTAGCGGAGGAGGCCTTGGAACCAGTCGTGGTAGCGACATCCCATCCACCAGAGATTGGGGAAGGCCTTCGGAGTGCAGAAGAGCAAAGTAACCAGCGGTCACAGGGGGACTCTCAGACCCCTACGGCGACTCACAGGGAGGCCCACCCAGTGAAGGATGACCTACTCCTCATGTGGGATTTGGAGGTGGAGGTCCCCGGGTCACCTAGATCGAGAGGGGACGTTGGTGGCATAGGGGAGGAGGAAGGAGGAGCACTGAGTAAGGATGAGGGGAAAGAGCTTCTAGAGATGGCAGAGAGGATCTCAGTGCAGCACTTCATGGAGTTGGCAGGGAAACTGGGAGTATCTTATTAAGGGGTATGAAGGGGTTCAAGGGTTCCCTATCCCTAATCCAAAAAAGATGGAGGGCGGCTTGGGCGAGGGAGGCGAAGAGAGAAAAATCAATCCTTAGGATGGGGAACAGTAAGGGCGAGGGGGGAGTTGGGGGAGGAACTAGAGGAGGCAGGGGGAGATGGTCTTCAATCATTATGAGGATCATCTATTAGAATGTGAGGGAGTTGGGGGGGAGAGAAAAGAGGAGTTTCATGAGGGAGTTAATAAGAAGCTGCAAACTAGATATCCTTTGTCTGCAGGAGACCAAGAGTGAGGGTACAGGGCAGGAGGTGATGCAGGAGATAGGTTGCTTAAGGAGGTGGCATTGTCGGCAATGGGTAGGGATAGAGGTCTTATGATATTATGAAATCCCTTTGAGGTGGAGGAGGTAGAGGATACAATGGTAGGCCAATGGGCCATCTCGCTTCACTTCAAATGTTTGCGAAATGTGCATTGTGGCAGGATCTCATCGATTACCACTTGGCATCGATAGTTGCAATCGTGAGAGTATAGAGCAAGTAATATTAGATATCAAATCATTAGACAATTGGATAATAAAATCAACATAACTTTATTTCATAATCAAATCATTATTGTCCATTACATTCACTAATTAGAGCCAATACATAGGGCCCATTGACACTAATACATTTGAAATAAAAGTAAACTGACTAACTAACGAACTATGACACTACTATGACTCTTTGGTAGCTCCTTTCCACGCTAAGGCTCCATCAAGGATGTTTGTTCACTCTTGGTCATCCTCGTCTACGTGTGTGTCGTTTTCCTCGTCAGACTCACCTACAATAGTAACGTACAACACTTGAGGAGCGATAATACTCAGTAGGTCTTATATCTCTTGACCATGTAGGTTTTAAGTGATTAATGCATTAACAAGTAGAATAACTAAAGATAGATAATCATGTCATGTCGAGTCAAGTAATAACACGAGGATGTCAAGTAATAGCATATAAAAGCAGTAACAAGTATAACACGAAAGAGAGTAATGACTATGTAGCATGTACAATTCAAGTCAAGTCATATAACATATCAAGTCTAGCACTTTCACCAGTTGATTGTCTTTAGATAAATCGAGATAGTATAGCACTTGAATGAATGCCGAACACCCTGGTCATTAAACTCCCGCGAGCACTAGCACTTTTAGACACTCGTCCTAGGATCAGACCGGGCCCCTTTTATTACTAGACATTAGTCATGTTTTCTTATCTTTAGACAATCAGTCCATAATGGCCATATAGAGTACTAAACAATTGAAGAGAAGAGTAAACAAATAGATGAGAGTATAAAAGAAAGAGAGTAGATGAGAAAGAAGTGACGAGAGGAAAGTTTCTGCACTGTCTAGAAACTTACAAGGGTTATACACGAGAAACAACACTAGAAACCGCGAAAGAAACCACTGCAAATAGTACTCTCGGGTACTGACAGCCTGGTAGAGAACATAGTCTACCTCCTAACTGCGACAAGAATGCGATTAGGGGGTCAAGTACGGTATCCAGAGAAGTTGTGGCCCACCTGTGCACCGCGTTAAGAAGGCGGGCACCAAGTAGGGCACGTTCACAGAGAGACTCTAAAGACTGGTTCGATCATGTCGTACAGGTCCAGCATGGTCCCTTAGGGTGCATAGGTGTTAAAGATATAACTAGCTAAACATCCTAGAGGAATTTCAGGCTCACAAATACTTACGGAGGCTTTAGTGAGGGAGTTCCAGTCCGGCAGGAGGAATACCCGATGGAGGGTTCTCATAACGTCAAGAAAGGTGTGGAAATAGTTGTTTGACGTTCTAGAGGATTTCTAGAATAGCAGAGCAGCAATAACAGTGCTCTAAAATAGCAATAGAAACGAAAACAAGTCCTTTAATCATTAGGGTACCATGTGTAAATTTTCAATTTATTACCAGATATTTTATGAGATACTTTATGGTAATTTAAGTCTGAGAGAGTGTGAGATTTAAGAAAATCATGGATATGAGAGAAAGATCATGTAAACTTTGAGCTTTTAAAGGATTAAATACTTCTTTGACATGAATTAATCTTCTGTAGTGTGTTGAGACTTAACATAGAGTTAACAGTGTGTAGATCACGAATTAAGGCACTGGTTTCATAGGATCTAGGGTTTTTAGGCTGGTTGTCTGAACGCAGTTGGGTCTCTGCCCAAGTTCAGAAGACAGTTGGGACACCCACCGTGACAACATTAAGTTAACATGGGGCCATAGGGGTACTTAAGCGACGCAATCTGAAAACGGGGTATCGCATGACCGCATTCAAATTGGTGAGCTCTGTGTTCGCTGCATTCAATATGCAGTGAACTCGGGATGATATACAAGCAGTAAAATGCTTAAATATCGTCATAGAAATCATAAAAAAATATGAAACAAGTTTTAAAACAAAGCTAACTTGCTTCCAAACATATATAAATCATGAATTTGACATAAAAACATGGATTGAACGTGGATTGAGGGTAAGAATAAGGGGTCGAGTACAAGCATGTTCATGATTTTTAGATGCAATACTCTTACAAGGCAAGATAGAAATTGGGGAAAAAATGAGGATCGTGTTCCTGACATAAGAATTGACCTATAGAGAGGTTTAATTAAATTTTGCTTGAGAAAATACCTACCTTTGGACAAATTAAAGAAATTAGGACTTGGATGTGAAGAACTTGATGAAGAACATATTGAGCTCTTCCTCTCCACGAATTCCTCCTTATGTGGCCTTCCCTTCACATCCCAGAGAGTCTCTAAGCAATAATAGGGTCAACCATGAGGGGATTTGGGGTCTATTTATAGGGATTGCCTTTTAAATTCCTAATACAACTTTACTCCTCTTAATTACGAGCATAGTAGTCAAGACGGTGCCTAGGCGTTCAGGTGCAATTTAAGAGGTCAGGCGTCGACCCGCCTTTATATTTGTTGAAAAGGCAAACCAGGCAGTCACCAAGGCGGGTTGGGCGCTAAGGCAAGATGCTTGGTTCGCTTACCCCTAGACCAGATCCAACCATTTGGGTGCGGATCCACTTTTAAACCCCATCGCATTTCCCCCAACCCCCCCTAAAACCCTGTGATGCCCATTTGACTTCCCCTTCGTCTCCCCCTTTAATCCACCTTCTTTCCCACCTCCAACCATAGGTTGCCGCCGTGGTTTCCCTCCTTAGTCGTCACCTCCTCTGCTAGTAGATCACTGTCTCATCTGATGCCATCACCGCCATCTTGTGCCGCAAGCCCATAGGAGAGCATCATCCCGTGTTCTACAGTTCCACCGTTAAAGCCTCATCTTCCGAGGCTACGACGTCCACCACCGATGTGTTTATCATCTCTGGTAAGTCTCTCTCTCTCCTCTCTCTCTCTCTCTCTCTACGACCCCTTTTAAGCCTTTGCAATCTCTTCTCTCTGTCTCCCAACTCTCCCCATAGACCCTACCTCCACAATGTTTCTCCCCTCTCTCAATTTCCATGCAAGCCCCCCCCCTTCTCCGTCTCCCCACAGTCCCCAATCCCATCGCCCACTCTCCCCACTTTCTCTTTCCTCTATCTGATCCCACAGTCCTTCCCCTCTCTCTCCCCCCCCCAACGGCCCTCTCAATCCCTAGTCCCACTCTCACAGTCGCCCTACAATCCTAGGCCCACTCGCCCATAGTCTCCCCAGTCACAAGAAGTTTTTATTATTAATATTTTTAAGCTAATAAAATATACTTTCAAACAAAAAAGATGAAGGTAAAAATATGTAGCCCTAAGGTTAGTGTGCTTAACCCTTTGACCTACATTTTCTGTAATTTTCTTGATGGTATTATGTTTTTTTCGTAATTTTCTGAGTTTTAGTTTATTCTTGTTTTATATATTAGGAGATATGTATTTTGGATTTTTTAATTAGTGGCCTAAGTGTCGCCTAGGCGACACCTAAGTAGTCGCCTAAGCGCTTAGGGACCCCGTAAATGCCTTGGTTCGTCTCGTTGCCTTGACAATTATGATTATAAGATTTTCATGTTAATCTCTATCTCCTAGCCTTTCGATCTCTAATTGAGTAAGGATAAGCTTGAGAAAACGTGTTTAACAAGTTAGGGTAGTAGATTCAAGTTTAGAAATTTAATATATTTAATTAAGCTATCTTGCCCATTTAATCAGTGGAAAATAGGCACTCCAAATTTATAATAATTTTCTATTATTCTAACTCTTATTTTGGCCCAATAACTCCAATATGGACCATTAATTAAGCCCATTACCTATTTTAATTATTGAATTTTTATTTAACCTTTTATTCTTTAGAGTTTAATTTTAATAATTAGGTTGCTATATATGGTGTGTAGGAGGAGGCTTAATGCGGTGGTAGCGCCTTCAGAAAGGACTGGTACTTCTTCAGCTGTAGGGGAGACAGTGGACTTGTGCGACTTCATCCACACTACTGCTTTCATTGACATTGGATTAGTGAACACTCAATTCACCTGGTCTAACTTTAGAGAGAGGCCATCAAGTTCCAGGCAGGACAGACTTCTAGTGTCTGTGGATTGAGAGGACCACTTTCCTCATGTGTAGTCATCTTGTTTGGCTAGAGTGGGTTTTGATCACAAGCCTATTCTATTGTCTTTCAGTGGCAGGCATATAAAGAGACAGATCTTCAGATTTGAGAGATTCTGGTTCAGGGAGGCTGATTTTATAGACACTGTGTGAAGCTTGGGCTACTTATACTCCCCGGGGAGGGGGAATGTCAGTGCTGATTAGGAAGTCGAGACACCTTACTCAGGTGCTCTCAATTTAGGGCAAGAGTAAGCGCCTTCCTAGAAGACAAGCAAAGGAGAACCTTATGTAGTAGATACAAGCGATGAACTCTCTTGAAGAGGCAGGGTTGATGGATCAAGAGGACAGGCGAGCTAGAGATTTATTGAAGGTAGAGTATGAAGAAGTTTTTAGCAGGGAAGAAATTTACTGGAAGCAGAGGTCATGGGAAAAATGGCTTAGAGAAGGGGGCAGAAATACAACTTACTTCCACAGGATTGCATCAGCCAGGAAGAGATTGAACTATATAGCATGGTTTGGCGTGCCGGATCGAATCGGTCCGATTCGGCCGAATCGAATCGAATCAGGAGAAACCCGATTCGCCTGATTCCCATCGAATCGGACCGATTCCCATGCGAATCGGCCCGATTCAGACGAATCGTGGCGGATCAGGAAAATCCCGATTCGCCCCGATTCGCCGATGCGTCGAACCTTGCTATATAGCTAAAGGTCAAGGTGGGTGACCAGGTATTCCTGAAGGAGGAAGACATCAGAAATCAGGCTAGAGACTTCTATGCTAGCCTTTTTACGGAGGAGCAGTACAATAGGCCGGTGGTGGAGGATGATTTGCTGCCATGTTTGTCATCAACTGAGAGTAAGGCATTGGTGGCTCCTTTTTAAGAGGAGGAGATTAGACAGGTAGTATTTGCATTGGCAAGTGACAAAGCTTCGGGACCAATGGTCTTCCAGTCATCTTTTCTCAGCATTGTTGGGAGATTGTTAAGAAGGATCTGGTGGAGGCGTCGGTAGAGTTCTAGGTAGATAGAGCACACCTAAGGGGTATAAACAAACCCTTCTTGTATTAATAACCAAGAAGCAAGGTCCACATGAGTTTTGCAGAGTTTAGGCCCATTACTTTGCTCAGCAGTTCTTAAAAAATTATCTCTAGGGTTTTGCCAAGAAGACTGAACAAGGTGATGGATGCTTTGATAGATGGTTATCAGGGAGCCTTCATCAGGGGTAGACTGCCACAGAAGAACTTTCTTGTGGCGCATGAATGTCTCCATGCTATGAAATACAGAGGAAAAGAGGCATAGTTCTCAAGTTGAATTTTGAGAAAGCATATGACAGAGTTAGTTGGAGTTGTGTTTATCAAGTGCTAGCAAAGATAGGATTTCAGCAAAAGTGGATCTCATGGATCAGGGAATGTATTTCGTCTGTTGCATCTCTGTGCTCATTAATGGGCATCCTTCTGCCACTTTCGTTAGTGGGAGGGGCTCAGGCAGGGTGATCCCTTATCCCCACTTCTCTTTGTGCTGGTGGCTCAGATCTTTAGTAGATTGTTTCAGAAAGTTGAGGCGGAGGGCTTTCTGAGGGCTTCCACATGGGTCGGGATATCAATATTTCTCATTTACAGTATGCAGATGATACTATTTTGTTCCTGACTAATGATCATCAGCAACTCATTGATGCTAGACTTGTGTTAGAGATGGTGTAGGATATCACAGGGCTGAGGGTGTGGTTGGGATTAACATGGAAGATGCAACAATGGCTAGAGCAGCGTGTTTGTTTGGGTGCCACATTGGATCCTTCCATTATCTTACCTTGGTTTGCCTCTTTCTTCAAGAGGCATTCACTATAGGTATTGGCAGGGGGTGGTTGGTAGATTTGAATCTAAACTGGCGGGGTGGAAGGCCAGATTGCTTTCTTATGGGGGTCAATTGGTTTTGTGCAGATCAGTGCTGGATAGTTTGCCAATTTATTTCCTTCCATTTTCAGGATCCTGGAGATAGTGGCGAGAAAGTTAGAGGGCGTTTAGGTAAAAATTTTCTGGCATGGGAATGGAAGTAGGGAAAGAGGGTGGCATGATTTGGCCTGGGGGAGAGTCTATCGGCCAAAGGAAATGGGGCGGTGGGTATCAAGAATATTAGAAATTTCAACTTGGCTTTGCTTAGCAAGTGGCTATGGAGGCTAGGGGCAAAGGAGGGAGGATTATGGTCTCAGCTTATCTCTTAGAGGTACTACATTTTTGCTAGTGTGAGATGTTCACACCTATATTGTGTTTCTCCTATCTAGAGAGGTATATTGCAGAGTGTGGATTTTATCAGATCTAGTGTCAGGTGGTAGTCAGGGAATGGGCAGAGATGTTTGTTTTGGCAGGATAGATGGTGTGGGGATTGATCTCTTGTAGAGGCTTTCCTGTCTTTATTTTTGGTTGCAGGCAGGCCAGGGGTTTCAGTGGCTCAGGCGTATGATCACTTGTTGTCAAGGGGTGTTTGGTCCCCCACCTTCAGGTGGTCTCTTTCACCACAAGTGATGGATCAGCTGCAGATCCTTTTAGCTTTTCTTTTGGATTTCAGACATCAGGTTGGATTGTTCGATTCTTGAGATTGGAGGTGGGAGATAGGAGGAAATCACAGTACACTCAGCTTACCAGGCCCTTTCGGCTAGCAGTTTAAGATACCCTTGGCTTTCTCAAGTGTGGGCATCAAAGAGCCTACTAAAGGTGAAGGTGCTCATATGGATGATATCTCATAGACGACCACATGTGATAAGGTGGCCCAGTTTCTTCAGAGCATTTCCACCCAGTGTTGCTTGTGTGGAAAGGCTGAAGAGGAGTTGGATCATAAATTGATTTCATGTTTTTTTGTCAAAGCATTATGGGAAAGGCTTGGGCAGTGGACCCAACAGACTCTTAGGATGTTCTTTTCGGTGCAGCAGTTGATGGTTAATTGGCACAAGAGGTCAGGGATCAAAGGAGACAAAACTATTTGGTGGCTCATCCTTCATGCCACTCTTTGGGCACTGTGGTACGAGAGAAATGGCAGAATTCTTAGAAGGGAAGCAAGGTCAGAAGAGATGGTTTTCGATTTTGTTTGTGAGAAAGTGGCTTTTTGAGTAGTGCATAATTGTAAATTGGGGAGGCATAACTCTTCTCTCATTTTGTTATTGGGGAATTAAGCCTCACTTTGGTAATGGGTTGGAGTTTGAGTTAACTCCAACCCATGGCTAAAGTTATTCAAGGTTAACTCAATTTTTGCTTTGTGAGTGGGTTAGAAAAAGTTGAGTTAACTCTGTTCCGGGGGTGTGAGTGGGTTAGAAAAAGTTGAGTTAACTCAAAGTTAATTCAAATCTAACTGAGTTAACTTTTTTTGGTTGCCAAAGTCTATTTTGAGTTAACTCTGAGTTAACTTTGAGTTAACTCTGAGTTAACCCTTTACCAAAGTGAGGCTAAGAGAACACACTAACTTGGTGTTCTCTCCTTTAGTGGTTGTCTTGTGTGGGGTAAAGTTCCTTGTATAGAGGTTTTTGTGGTTATACCTCAACACTTGACACATTCTTTTCTCATATATATACTTTGTGGTACCATCCACATTTCAAAAAAAAAAATGTTTTATCATCTCCTTGGACTCTTAAGATGGATTCTGCACGTGGCCAGCCAAACAAAAATACAGTTGGTCATCATGTCCTTCGAGAACATAGCCTCCTCTTTTCTGAATTCAGTTCTACAGTAATACAAGTGGGAAGCCATAATATACCAGACACCTGTGCAATTGATAAGGCCCTCATGCCTGCAGCCAATCAGGACCTTTCCCCAATTACACAGATTACCACAGCAGACACTCTATACAACAAAGTTTTTGGTCATCTTTTAATGTCGGCAGAGAATCTAGGCCATTTCTTGGACTATATAACTATAGATTTTGGAGTATTTGAATCCTAGAAACATTGAAAAACAAGAGAAAATTGCAGCATGGAAAAATGAAAGTTGTTTTTCTAAAGATCCTCACGATGCAAAGGCTAAGAGAGCAAAGTGCCCAATAAGTTTTCTAAATCAAGATTATAAAAATCAGAAATATTGTCTTATGAAGAGATGATCAAATGATGTACTATGTAGATTTTGAAGATCACAAGTATATATGTGATGAGTTTTGTACATGTGTATTTGATGCTTTGACTATCATGGTTAAGACCTTATGAGTTTGATCCTTCATATTTATATTAAGGGTGTGTTATTTGAGTATGAGAAGATAGGTTAAAAAGGCCTATGAATATGTGTCACAAGGGTACAAAGGTTGAACGTTCAAGGCTGGATGTTTGACTTGTGAAATCACTGCAAGAAGACAGTGAATAGGGGGTTGACCAGATTTTCCAGGGAGCAGCAGACTGGACAAGGTGCAGATTCTGATTGACCAAAAACTGTCTGATTGACCGATTTTCCAGTAACTTCAGATTTGGGATAGACAGGCAAACCAGTTGACTGAACCGAGCATTCCGGTAGATCGATTGTGGCCGCATTGAACTCGGACTTTCCATTTTGAGACCGAATCAACATGGATTCTTTCTAAAACTCAAAGGAAGTTTATAGAACTATAAATACAAGTGTTTAGCAAGACTTTGAGGAGACCTACTGAAAGTTCGTGCCCTAGAGTTAAAAGATTGGATCTTTGCCTTGGTGGAGCCTGGTTCGTGTCCTGAAGGTGCAGAAGCATCTGGATCGATTCCAGAGCGTGCAGATGGTGTTTGTGGCATCCTAAAGAGTGTTGATCGTCAAGGTCAAGGTTTGCCATATCGGATCTCGGCTTCATCTCGGGAGGGTCAAAGAGAAGAGATCTCGGAGATATCTTGGGAGATCAGGAATAACATAAAAGTGTGGATCACATAGGTTCACATAGATAATTCCATAAGGAACATAGATAATTTCATACATTCTCAAGTGAAAAATCTCATGAGTTTAGGTGATGATAGCTTAGATTTGACCAAATCCTGAGAGATCTCAAACAAACTAAGTGCTGTCAGTAGGAGAGTGGCTCTATTGGAGAAGTCATATGCACGTTTGACTTTTTTTACCAGACTTTAGATTTTTAGTATTCTATTGGGTTTATTTGAATTATGAAATTTTTAGATATGTCAAATTATGAAAGATTAGAAAGTCGCTATTTTGATGGAACCACCGAAATCGCAATTTTCTTCTTGGATGGGAGAGTTGACTTTTTATTTGTAAAAGATATGATTTTTTTGATATTTTTATTGGATTCAAATGAGGGGTAACTACTTAAATGATATTCAAGTAAATAAGGGGATCCTGACAACCCTGCCTAAAGAGGACCCTGAGTCCTGACAACCCTGCCTGAAGAGGCATCTTGGCCTTCTCGTTTCTCGAGAAGGGGCTGAGACCGATATTCTCGCGAGATCTCGCGAGATCTCGCGAGAATCTCGCGAGATTGCATACCATGGTCAAGGTCACGTGCAACAAGTGTTCCAGATGGTATGCATGCTCTGAGGACGTGAATCTACACCGGCCTACGCTTCATCGGCTATGTCATGCAGTGACAACACAAAGGATTATTCTTTGACAGGGGGGAACTACACTTTAGTTGTTTAATTCACTTTCTCCATATCTGGGTTTCATGTATTGATCTGAACTTGAGTTTATTATGTTTGTGCTCAGCTTGTGAGCATGTGGGCGTTAAGAGTGTTGATGATGTGTTTGTGCACTGTCGATGGTGGGTTTTGGATGTCTTGTGCCCATAAATAAGATAAGTGTGTGTGTGGGTTGCCTCGTCCCCGGATATGGGATTGGGTGGGTGTTGTCCTAGGGAAACAATTGTGTGTGGTCAGGGGTTTTGTGTCTTGCATCTGCAATATAAGATAGTGTGTCTCACAATTGTAAGGGATGGATGTAGGTCACACGGGAGTGCGCCAAACCATCTAAATATCCTACTGTGCACTGTGGTTTGTTTCTTTTCCTTCTACCTCCATTCTACGTACATAATAAGATAGTTGGTTTCATGGGTTTCGTCTAAACTTCTAAGCAAGATTCAAGAACCCGGGGATCGGTCCCGGATCGGCCGGCCCCAAACCGATCAGACCGGCCGATCCCGATCCCGGTTCGGCCGATCCGGGCCGAGCCCGGCCGAGTCTGGCCGAGCTAAAGGGGGCTGGAGGGGCCCCCTCAAAAAAATTGAAAACAATTTGAAAAAATAGGAAAAACATAAACATTGTATTTATGAACTGAAATACATGAAAAAATAGGACATGATACATCATTGGTGCTGAGGAAAAGTAATAAAATTATATTCATTGGAATCGCACATTATATTGTCTGGACATAAGGTTTACAAAATCTGTCCAAGACATATAATGTTGGTAATATGCTCATATTGAGTCAAATATTGACTATATGCATCCGTGTTCGCATATATGATAGTAATTGGTGTGTATCCAGGTATTTCAGGCACTTGATATGAGCCATATGACTCATATGAGTCATGTGAATGCGAATCGGACTCCGTGGGTTTATATAGACCCCTAAGGCCTCCAAGGGCCAAAACTAGCCGTTTCTGGCCGTTGGAGAGCGCCCCCCAACGGCTAGAAACGGCTAGTTCAAAAACTAGCCTTTTGAACCGGATCGGCCCGATCTGAGCCGATCCGCGGCGGATCGGGCCGGGCTCGGCGATCCGGCCGAGCCCAGCCGAGCCGATCCAATCCGCTTGTAGGGACCGGCTGGGTTACCCCGGATCGGATCGGTCGGGCCCAAACTGACTCGACTCAGCCGATCTGATCCCGATCCGACCGAGTTTTTGAACCTTGCTTCTAAGTATTCCGCTATGCAAAAGTGCTTATTTAGATAAGTAGAAATTGTAGGTGATTAGTTTTAAAATTGGCGGAGTCAATTCACCTCTCCTCTTTTGACTTGCGGCTGGCCATAAACCCCACAATTGGTATCAGAACAAGGCCCTGAAATACAAGAGTGATCCTTGGCTATGGCTAGCAATACCTACTCCTCGAGGGCCATTCGATACATAAACCACAGTTCTTTGAGGGTACAAAATTACGAATTATGCATATTTGAAAAAATAGGATGATTGTCTTTATTCGTGTCCAAGATATGAGACCTGGAAAGTTATCAATAGTGGTCCATATAATTTGCCGAGGATGAAGGAAAATGGACTGATGATCGTATCAAAAAGTCCAAGTTTATGTAGTGCTCTTGCATCCTAATGAGTACTCCCGTGTTTCTATGTGCAGGTCGGCGAAAGAGATATGAGACAGCTTGAATATAATCGGAAGTCAAGGAGACAGACTAATCACCTTGTACATGAATATAAGCTTTTCAAGATGATCCTGCCAGAAACCATTTTAGAAATGTTTGTGTGGCTTACAGAAATAACGAATAGGTTGAAGGTAGTTGGGAAAGTCTACACCGACTCGGAGATTATGAGGAAGATCATGCGGTCCCTTCCCCTAGATTGGCATACAAAAGTAACGATGGTTGAAGATTCAAAAATTTCTCAAATCTTACCATGGAAGAACTAATTGGCTCCCTTACATATGAGATCAATTTGAAAAAGAAGCGAGCTGGATGAGCCAAGGAACAAGATCGCAGCCCTTAAGACACGCTATCAAGTCATGAATAGCTCTGAGGAGGGTAGTGACTCAAGTGAACATGAGAAGGAATTGGTCAAGTTGACAAGGAGCCTAAAGAAATTTCTGAGAAAGAAGAAAAAGGAGTTCGGCAGCCTGAGGAAAACAGACAAGAGAGGTGATCCAAGCAAGAAAAAGGAGATGCTCTGCGGTGAGTGTTAATTGTCAAGGTTTCGAGCATATGCGAGCGGAGTGCCTCATGCACTGAAGAAGCTGAAAAAGGGCAAAGTGCAGAAGTCCAAGGCGATGGTGGCAATGTGGAGTGACTCCGATTAGTCTACACATTACCACCGGAGGACACTGAGCTAGACCCGATTAGTCTACACATTACCACGGAGGACACTGAGCTAGACCTCATGACGTTTGGAGAGGAATACAAGAAGGTAAATTCTGAACCAAAGATTTTACATCGGAAGAATGAGAATTAGCATACTCAGCCTTGCTTGAAAAATACAAAAAAAAAAAATGAAAACTGAAAATAAGGGCTTGAAAAATAAATTGAAATATTTTGCATGATGAACAACCATGTGAAGCATGTTATTTACTGAAAATACAATGTGATATGCTTGAAGATGAAAATGAATCTCTACAAAGTAAAATCATGTTGTATGTGAATAAGCTTGAAAATGTGACTCATGGAAATATAAAATTTGAAAGTTGAGCATTCTAAAAAAGAAAATGAATCCTTGAAAATTGAAAATGAACAATTGAAAACAAAAGTGCATGTGGTAGAGGAAAGTACAATAAGTTTTGAAAATTCGAAGAAAAAGTTGCATGAGACAATAGAAGAATTGAAATCTACTGTATCTAGACTCATAGAGGGGAAACAAAAGTTAGATGGGCTGCTTAACATAAAGGTCAATACCCATAGACATGGTCTAGAGCCTAGACTATACTCATGGAAAACAATCTCATGAGAATCTCGTGAGAATCTCGGTCTCGGCGCCTTCTCGTTTGTAGTCAGGGACTCAGGGTTAGGATTCTCAGAATTAGTATTTGTAATTTCATTTACTTAAGATATTACATGTAAATAAGGAAATACCCCCATTTGAATCTACTAAAAATATCAAAAAAATCATATCTCTTACCAATAAAAAGTCAAATCTCCTATCCAAGAAGAAAATCGCGATTTTGATGATTCTATCAAAATAGCGTCTTTCTAATTCCTTATAATTTGATTCTATCAAAATTTTATAATTCAAATAAATCTAATAAAACACTAAAAATTAAAAGTCATGTGAAAAAAGTAAAATGTGCATATGACTTCTCTAAGGGAAGTCACTCTCCTACTGACAGCAACTAAGTCCTACTCATGGTCCACTGTGATATTCAGATAAATAAGATATTTTACCATAGGTTCCCATGTCATGAATTAATTTTTTTATACTTAAAGTAAAATCCTACAGATTGAAAAGTGAAAATGCACATCCTGAATCTCAATTCCCACACTCTTATTGTATGATATATGTGAACCTATGTCATCCATGGATGAGACTTGAGAATATATGCAATTATCTATGTTCCTTAAGGAATTATCTATGTGAACCTATGTGATCCACACTTTATGTTATCCTGATCTCCCGAGATCTCTTCTCATTGACCCTCCCGAGATGAAGTCAAGATCCGATATGGCAAACATTGGCTATTCCCCTAGGAACAAAAAAAATCCTTTGAGTTTAAAATAAAGACCTCATTTCTTCATGCATCAAATGATCTTAGCACATCTCAATCACATGTTAGAAAGAATGATCATGTTAAGAACCAATCCCATAAGAACATGAACAAACATGTTAATTTTAATGCTGATTGCATGCCATGACCCGCACCAAAATCCCTCAGTGTGAGTTGCTTCTATTATGGAGGTCATGAACATGTGAATTCCATATGTTTGTTGAAGAACAATGAGTCAAAACTAAATTTGGTTTGGATAAGGAAAGACCTATATCTTAATGGATTAACTGAGATAGACCCAAAAAGATTTGGGACCAAAATCTTCAGCTAGAGATCTTTAGTTGCAGATGCCTTGAGATAATTGGTATTGGAGTGTTTCAATAAGGACTTTTAAGGCACAATGAGCGATTTGATGGTGAATATCATGTACATTTAGACCTGAGCTTCATGGTATATAATGTATACTCTTATATCATGTATCTTTGTATGATTTTGTTGATACGAATTTTGTTCAAAAAATCATAAAAATGAATGAAAAACACAAAAAAATGAGATTCCATGTCAGTAGGTAGCTAGAGAGTCTAGGATAGACTAGAGTCCAAAAGTTTCTATGCATATTTGATAGTTTTGCATGTTGATCCCTATGTGACTACATGTATACTATAGTTATAGACACTTCCTCATGGAAAACCGATTCAAGGGAAGCTTGGCTGACTTTGGAATGGCCAGATTAAAAATATTATTTTTGAAAATTTTGAGAAAATATGCAGAAAAAATCTGAAAAAAAAATCAGAAAAATAGGAAAAATATAGAAATTTCAGATAAATTGAAAGAACTAGCATTTGCATTAAAAAGCAATTATACATGTACTCATAGTCATGGTTTGACGTATCGCCGATTCGGGGTGAATCGGATTCACCCTGATGCGATCCGATTCGCCCAGAATCGAGGCGAATCGGGTCCGATTCGCATATGATTATTATATATATTATATTTATGTATGTGTGTCAGGTAGGGTTGTCAGGAGTCAGGGCTCAGGATCCTCTTCAGGCAGGGTTGTCAGGATCCTCTTATTTACCTGAATATCATTTAAGTAAATGTTCATTTACTTAAGATATTACATGTAAATAAGGAAGTACCCCCTATTTGAATTCAATAAAAATATCAAAAAAATCATATCTCTTACCAATAAAAAGTCAACTCTCCCACTGAAGAAGAAAATCGCGATTTCGATGATTTTAGCGAAATGTTAACTTTTTAATCTCTCATAATTTGGTCTATCTAAAAATTTGATAATTCAAATAAACCATATAGAACACTAAAAATCCAAAGTCCGGTAAAAAAAGTCAAATGTGCATGTGACTTCTCCAAGGAGCCACTCTCCTACTGACAGTACTTAGTCTGTTTGAGACCTCTTAAGATTTAGTCAAACCTAAACTATCATCACTCAAACTCATGAGAATTGTCACTTTCTAATTTCTTTTCAATTAGAAAGTGAAAAATCTCATGAGTTTAGGTGATGATAGCTTAAGTTTGACTAAATCCTAAGATGGCTCGAGCAGACTAAGTGCTGTCAGTAGGAGAGCGGCTCCCTTGGAGAAGTCACATGCACGTTTGACTTTTTTTACCGGACTTTGAATTTTTAGTGTTCCATATGGTTTATTTGAATTATCAAATTTTTAGATAGACCAAATTATGAGAGATTAAAAAGTTAGCATTTCGCTAAAATCATCGAATCACGATTTTCTTCTTCGGTGGGAGAGTTGGCTTTTTATTGGTAAGAGATATGATTTTTTGATATTTTTATTAGATTCAAATGGGGGGTACTTCCTTATTTACATGTAATATCTTAAGTAAATGAAACATTACTTAATGATATTCAGGTAAATAAGGGGATCCTGACAACCCTGCCTGAAGAGGATCCTGAGCCCTGACTCCTGACAAGTGACAACCCTGCCTGAAGAGGTATCAGACGAATCGGGGCGAATCAGGGATCAAATCGTGGCGGATCTGCGAATCGGATCGGATCGCATCGGATCCACTCGATTCGCGGCCAGGCGACGGATCCATGCGGATCACAACTCGGCCCGCCCCTGATCCGCTACGATTCGGGGGAATCGGGCCGATTCGCCCCGCCATGACAAACCATGCTCATAGTACATGAAACATGAAATTGAAGACTTATTATCCAATAATAATACAAGAAAAGCATAAAATATCAAATGTAGCTTGCATTTTATGGTAGAATCTCTAATCTAATAATCTTGCCATCCAGACCTAGATGACTCATCATCAAGTGGTTTTGATATCCATGAGCTTGATCAATTTGCATAGCCTCATAGCTATAACCAAAGAGGGAATTTGCCAAATCATGTATTCCCCTTTGAATCCCTCTTGGTGTATATTGTTGACTTGAGCTCTCTCCAGATTGTGATGGAGCAGGACACCAGATGCCAAGTGTTTTATATGTGCTTGTTGCTTCACCGTGCTCTTGTCCTTGTGAAGGCCAAGGTCCATATCCTCCTACTCTAAAAGGGGAGCTACTAATATCTGAGTATAGTAATGTGGGAAGCTAAAATATAAAGACATGAGTAGAACCAAAACTATAGTCTGGCCCCCAAAGTGGCTAATCATAGGTTGCTTGATGTTGTTGGACTTCATATCCCCCTTGTCTTTCTCCTCTACTTCCTTGATTTTCTGTTTCTAGCACATAACTTATAGTAAGCCCCATATCCAGCGAAAATCTTAGTGTCGTATATCATGTGTCTCTATGACCAGCCCCTACTCCTGTGGCCCCAGCAGTAGCCCTATCATCATCACTAGGACCCATGGTCTGTGATAACTACAAAATGTTAGCATTAAATTTCATACATATAGTTGATTTTAGACATCCTTGTCTATAAATAATGTGCAATTTGATTTTAATTCTCATTTCATCCTTGAATAGATTTTTTAGCATTTTAGTTAAATTTTTTGGTAGAACACATAGTTAGATTTTCATTTAATAAAGTTAATATTTTTTTGAATAATTTGACTAATAAAAATATTTTCTTTTTGCAAGTACATTGTACATAAATAATTTTGGTCATATATTTTCTTAAACATCTTCTAATCATTCTTGTAAATATTAGTTTGTAAATAATTCAAATTTTAAATGAATAAACAACCCCAACTAATACCATCATGCCACATACCCCCCCTCTCATGAGTCCATTGCGCCAGAATTCTCTCTTCACCACCATTGGTCCATTACACCATTACTCTCTCTCATCTAACCAAATGTAGCTATGTATACCACTAAAACTAATTCTTTACCATTTCGTTTCTTCCCCACCAGGAAGCAGATGGAAGCAGGGCGAGCTCTGGCGTGCGCAGCTGCTGGCAGAGCTGGGCTGCGAGGCGTATCTGACGCAGAGGCGGAGGGCAATGGCGCTCCGGATCTGGGCGCGCATGGAGCTGGTGCTGCTGGGTCGTGCATGGCAGGATGTGTGAGGCGCGGCTGGCTGGTGTGCGATGAAGGCAGGATGCGCAGCTGGCGCGCTGCGGATCTGTGTGAGGTGAGGAGGCTGGCGATGGGTCCGTGCGAAGCAGAGCTGGTGCGGAGGTGGGAAGCAGCTCGTGTGTGCGGACTGCTGAGCGGGCTGCCGTGTGAAGCAGTGTGCGATGGTGGCGAGATGGCACGCCGGATCTGGTGTTGTGCGAATCCGACGTGTACGGCTAAACCGTGCGATGGAGAGGCTGGAGGCGTGCCCAACCAATGGATCTCGAGCGTGAAGGCGTCGGGCGTGTGAAGCTGGCGGAAGAGCTGAGCTGGCGAAGCCCAGCAGTGGCTGCTGGGTGCGCAGCAAAGCAGGAGGCGGCCAAAGGCGTGCAGAGCTCGGGCGTGGGGATTCCAGGAAGCTATTTAAGGACCCCAAGGTCCTCGGCTTCGCTAGTTCAGCATTTGGGGGATTTTGTTTCTTCCACTTTTCTTCTGTATTTTTCCTTTCAGCATCTATAGGAGAGTTCGACAATTTGGGAGGTTCTGCTGCTATGAGGGGTTAGAGGGTTTCTTCCGCTCTTCTGTATTTTTTCTTTTCTTCTATCTTCTGTAGGCTGTTGTTGGTTGGGGAAGGTTGACGAGTTCTAGTTTTCTGCTTCTTGTTTCTTTGTTCTTCATCTAAGAGTTCTTCCTTTCTTCTGGTTGTTCTTCCCCTCTTCTGTGGGGAATTAGTTCGATTGTTTTCTTCATCTCTACTGTAAAGACTGCAACTGCAATTTTGTTATTTCTTCTGTAAGGGTTGGACGGCTTCTTCTTTGTTGTTGGTTGGTTGAGGGGAGATAGTTCTACTTCTTCTATGAGGTTTGGGAGGGGTTGTTCAGCATTTTTGGATTGTTCTGCTGTTGGGAAATTTTCTTTTCTTCTTTTCGTTGTTCAGTATTTTAGATTGTTCTGCTGCCCGGAGGGCGATTGCAATTGTTTGGGTTTTCTTCTTCTTTGTTGCTGGTTGCGCTGGGGAGATCGATTCCAAGAGCTGCTGGGAGATCGTTGGGCTGCGCTTCTTCTTTTCTTCTGGTCGGCGTCTGGGAGGAGGACTACCAGAGATCTGTGTGTTGTGGAGCTCCCAAAGGTAGCAGTAAGTAAATAGGATTGGAGAGATCCAAGAGCTGGGTTCCTTTTGCTGTTTTTAGATTTCTATGGTGTTCTTATTCTTCCCTGTGGACAGATTCTGAGTTTAACATTGCAGTCTATATTTCTTTTGTTATTTTCTTACTAATTCACCAGATTGTGAGGAAGACGAGATCCAATGTGTTTCTCCTTGCTGTTCTGAAGCTGGTTGCATACTGTTTTCCCTATTGTTCTTCAATCCCTCAACCTTGGAGGGTACAGTAATATGAAATTTCTATAGTTCTTGTTGATTTCAGTTTAAATCTCTGGTTGAGTTCCTTTTTAGTGTTTCATTCTAATCTTTGAGTGGTAATAAAATTGTGATAGATCTCATGTTCTTGTTATTTCTTTTTGCGTAATTGAAGTGTTCATCTGTTATTTCTTAATTTCTGTCTGATCCCCTGAGTTGTAGGGATATATTGAGTTGATAATGTTCTTTTGAGAATTCGTGTTCTGTCATCTTTCCAAATCATTTCAGAAATAGAAGTGCATGTGTGAGATTCTAGTTCAGATTGTTGTTTTACCTGTTCAATCCCTCAATTGAGAGGGTACAGTGATACTAATTCTCTTTTTTTAGTTTCAATTCAGCTCGTTCTTTCATTATGTTTGATCTGTTGAGTTGTGAGGGATTTGATTGGTGATGTTTTCATAATTGATTCTAATGCAGTGTTATTTTAGTTAGAAGTGTATGTTAGAGTTGTTTCAAGTCAAAGTAGTTTAAATCACGCTTTATTCAGCCTCTCCGTAGATATAACCTGCTCTCACCACTTTATTAGTTCATCTTTGCAATTTTAACTTTGTGAGACAGTTTAGAGAATGTGAGCATCTTGATATGTGCAAAGAACTCTAGACAACGGAAGTGCACAATCAACAATGTCGCGTTCAGTTTGCAATCTCTCGAGATCCCTCGAGATTCTCTATCTCTCCAGCTTGCCGATATCCGAAATGTATAAGATACCTGATGCCAAGATCTCTTCAGATCCTTTGTCTCATTCAAGCCTGTTGAAATCTATCACTTCCTCCCCAACCATCAGACCAATCTAGTTGCGATTTAAATGCCTTCCTAATAGAAGAAGGCTCTTAGCCATGGCTAATTTGTCCACTACAAGCCTTATAAACAATTTTTTCTTGAGTCTTCTTACATTGTTTTTCTTGAGTGGTGTTGAACGAAAAATTTCCCTCATAAATTTTATCACATTAGAAACACTTGTTTTAAATATTTAGAGCAAGTGTATGAAAAGGAAAATATTTGTCCGGAGTGTCGGATAAGAGATAGACTTCAAATATATTTAATTCAGAATTTTCAGAATGAATGAATGAAATAAAACCATTTATTCTGAATTTTTGGAATAAATTAATGCAGAAAAAGAAATTTTTCTGCATATCTTGAGATGTTGAAGAAAAATTGTCTCGGGATCGGCCGGAGTAGAAATCAATTAATTCTCGGTATTCTCGGAATAAAATCCAACCCCGGGTGAACAATTTTTAATGCTCCGGAATATCCCGGTGGAAGTCGTCCTATGTGGCGCCATGATATGTGCAAAGGTCTGTCTAAATACCCATGTCAACAAGAAACCGACAAAATGACGAGGCCAGTAGACTAATCCTTGCACAACAAACGATAAAGAATGTACCACGTGGTGAAAATGACACATGGTATGAATTTATAGGGAGTCCATCGGTGCACATGTCTCGTTGGGACTCCCAACAGGGGCGTGGTCCCACCGGGACCCTCTGCCATGGGCTGCGGCCTGGTGGGGAGTTCCACCGGGGTGCCATGCCCGGTGGGGAGTCCCACCGAGACTGTGCACCGGTGGGATGTCCCACCGGTGCCATGGCCCGGTGGGAACCCCCACCGGGGTTCTACGCACAGCGGAGGTCCCACCGAGACCTCGCGGACCGGTGGGGGGCCTCCACCGTGGTCCGCGCGGCATCCCCACCGGGAGCCCGCACCCGGTGGGATGTCCCACCGGAGCATGCGGTCCGATGGGAGGTCCCACCGGGACCGCGCACCCGGTGGGATCTCCCACCAGTGCCCATTGGGGCCCACCACCCGGTGGGGCTCCCTCTTTGCTGTCTCCTCCGAACAAAAAGAAACGGACAGAGAAGGGGAAGAAAACTCACAATAATGGCGAAACCCGTTGGGGGCAGAAGAGAAACCCGGTGGGATGTCCACCCCTACTCAATCTCCTATAAAAGGAGACCAACTCCAAGGAAGAAGAGAAGAACTACACACCAAGTCCAGAGCTTTCAGAAATCGCCCAGGACTCCTCTGCTGCAACCTGAAGTGTTCTATTCTTTTTACTACAGGCAAGACAATATATCAAGTCTGTCCTTTTGTAAAAAAAGTCCCTGGAGGTTTACAAATCACTTCAGTGAACTATTCTTGCCAAAAGTGGCGTGTATAACAAAGAAATGAATTAAAGGATGTTCCAAAACTTCTGAATTGAGGTGTACTCACAGGGGATATTATCCCTGTATACTTATTTTAAAAAAAATCACAAATAAACCATGTACTATGTTTATTTGCATAAATGACCGAGAAATAGGAAACAATCTGAACTTGACGTTTCTAAATATGAAGAACTTCTGAAGAAATTCAGGAATAAAAATTTCTGGAATGACATCTAAGAAAAAAATTATCAAACAGTCCCATTCATGAGGAAAATTACAAGTGTAATCCTCATATGACCAAGAAATGACAAATCAGTCCTCAACTAAGCGGAAATTCATAAATCAGTCCCTATTTTGAGGGATATTTTATAAATTAACCCTCGTTTTAAGGTGAAATATGGCAAACCAGTCCCACTTTATAAAGAAGGAGGTAAATCAGTTCCCATTAGAGGGGAGATTGCATAAATCAGCCTTCAATTCGAGGGAATATTTTTATGAATCGATCATAGTCTCATTTGAAAAGACAAATAATGAGGCTACCGATCTGCTTGAACGGTGTTTTTTGCCTTCAATAAATTGCTTTCAATAAATAAAAGGTCTAGACATGTATCAAAGGTGTTCGAGTTCTCCTCTATGTAAAAGAAACGTCGATGTATCGACGGGGAGTGGTCCAGCGCACGAACTCCGAATCACTTGAAGTTTACACGTGGGAGATGATAACACACCCCTAACTATATGTATAGGGGCCTCATGTCCATATTCTCCATGTGTTGACAGATACATATATAAAGAAAAGAACGAAACTAATATCGAAGAAAAGAAACGATGTTAGAGAAAATATATACATGAAAAGTTCTTTTCAAACAAGTGGTTAACTGGATGAGATTATAAAATATATGCTTTATATAATTTTTGTTAGTGCTTCTGATCTCTTGAGATTTATACGAGATTTCCCCAATGTCTCTTCTCTATGATCCTCTCGAGATAAAATCGAGATCCGAATGACATCTTTCATTTTTTATTTGTTAATTATTGTTAATGTTTTAGGTTTTTTTTGCATAATCTACTTAATTCTTGCTTTATTTTTGAAATATGTATCATTCCTATTAATTCTTGCTTATTTGTTGTTAATTCTTGTTTAAAATTATGATATGAACTTATTAAAACTTAAAACTCCTACTAGATTGCTGCTCTTGTTCTTATGACATCTTTCTGTGTGGCAGCTCTCCTTAATTCAAGCTGGCTAATAGGCACTCTACATGTCTTTGGCAAAGTAGCTGAGTGTTGATGTCTCTCTCTAGTGGTAACTGGCTGAGATAATGAAGGTGGATCCTCCCTCACTCAGAGCTCTGGATCTTGACCTCTACCCCATCCAATTCTCCTTCTGTCTAGAAGCAATCTCGAGGGCCAAACTCTGAAATACCCCTTTCATCTCGTGTTTCCACCCATGGATTCAATGGGTGCTCCTCATCGAACAACTTATCAACATCAATGATCGGTGACGTCGTTGCAGCCTTTGTTGTACGTTGCTCCCAATGTCTGCCTACAAACCTCATTAGCCTTATCTCTGCCTTCTTTTGCCTTTATTTAATGCAGTTGATCTTCAACCGCATATTGTAGTGGCAATAGACCAACTTCTCTAACCTAGTTGTAGTTAGCATGGTTTCTCACTTTTGTGTGAATAAGTGAGAAAGTGCTCCAGTTCCTTTCACACTAGCTAGATGAATTGGTCTGGTTGAGCTCCTCCTTATCCCTTGCTAGCTTGTGGAAGGAAAAAGGGGGAGGGGGGGTAGTACTGCAGAAAAAACACAACAGATCCCTAATCGTTTGTGTTTTAGGTGTGGAACTAACCTATATCAAATCAGATGTTGAACCCTGAAAAGTTTGTGGTGGATAGCTACAAGGGGGAATGCCGAAGCCCATTTATAATGATCCTATGGTTACTTAGGTAGCCCTCCTAGTTGCTTAAGTAATATTGATAGAGTCCCTTTTAAGGTGACTTACGGGTAAAGTAAATTTCATTATTACTTAAAGTAACCCCATGGTTGCTTGGGTAATATTGGGTCCAAGTTCCTTTCGAGTTAAGGAAGGGAATTTATTCATTAAATTGGCATCAAGCCTCTCCAGTGAAGCAGAGATTCAGAAAATAACAACGCTTCAAGGAGGACACGTCGCGAAAGAAATCCGGCAGCACAAGGTCAATAAGACCAAATGTGAAGAACAAGTACAAAGAACACGTGCAGCAGAAGCTCCAAGCACTTGCAAATCCAACTCTTCGCCGAGAAATCTCCGAGGGAAAGGGGCAAAGCTTCAGCAGCACGAACATCCCCCTAAGGGGACATAGAAGGCCTATTTATAGGCAAAATCCCCATGTTAAGGGGTTTAAACCCCCCAACCGATGGAACCTACTAACCGATGGGACCTTCTACCATCGGTTGGGGGACTGTCCATCGCATGGTTGTAGGTTTCGCCCGAAACCGAAACCGACACGGCGAAACGTGTCGGTTTCGGCCTTGGGCGACACGAAACCGGACCGGAACACTATTCCGGTCCGAGACTTAATGGTTTCGGGCGAAACCGAAACCGACACCACCCGGTGTCGGCCCGAAACCGGCGACACCAGGCGAAACCCGATGCGAACTCCCCTGAAAAGGGAGTTCGCGTCCCGTGACCCCCTCAGATCTGAGATCTGAGGCAAAAGGGGGGTGGACACTGCCGCAGGGCCGCAAGGGGGTGGTTTCGGCTTTTCTTGGGGGGTGGGAGGATTTTTTCTGCCGGAGGTGGGAGGAGAGGCAAGGGCGCAAGGGGGGAGGGGGACGCATTGCCGGAGAAGCTCTTCCCGCTGCCACTTTAGCCTTTCCCTTATAAAATTTTTCTTCTGGGGGCGGAAGCTTTAGCCATTTGAGAGTTCGGGCTCCACATTTGAACAATAAGTGATATGTTTGATTGTTTTAGGTTCCAACCAGTCTTTTATGTCATTCTACTTAGATAATTTTGTGCTTTATTTTTTTATTGTAAGACCATGGCTAGAGCTAGAGAAGAGCAAAGCCAGGGACTGGATGATCCAGGGTGGGCTCATATGCATCGAATATTCCATTAACATGTCACCCACATATATCTGTCACTTAATCCAATTTTTTTCAATCTTATATGCATGTCCACTGGTTCTTTTGTGTTGTGATGAATTTTTATATTTTTACAGATTTATTTGAGTTTTTTTACAATTTTTTTGTCAACTTTTATAGGTTTGGACGGTTTCGCCCGAAACCGAAACCGTTTCGGTTTCGGCCCTACCCAAAACCGAAACCGACACCCTCATCCTTACTCCATCGGTTAGGGGAGGAGTCCCCTTCAACCGATGGAGGGGTCCATCGGTTAGGCTCCTAACCGATGGAACTTCCATCGGTTAAAGGGAATTTCCCCTTAACCGATGGAACCTCGGTTAAGGAGAAGACTCCTTAACCGATGGGACTGTCCATCGGTTAAGGGGATAAATCCCCCTCATTTCCCTCAAATGTAAGGGGCTAAAACCCCTATAAATATAGCCCATATAGCCCTTGTACAGGGAGGATGCTTTTTTTGGAAGGAAATTCTGAAAAAGAAAAGGCAAAAAGCTCTTTCCCCAAAATCCTAGCTTGCTCTCAAAAGGCTCTTCCGCTCGGTGTGAAGGTATCCGCCCTCCCTCCGCTCGTGTGAAGATATTCGCCCTCGGCAAGCGCATAAGAAAGAGAGATCGTCTCCGTCCGGCAATGACATCTCCTTAATCCCCCTCCATGCCAGGCTAGTCCCCATGGACGGTTTTCAAAAAAAATCATAAGGCAACCCATACCCCCACATCGAGCAAGTCTCTGTGGGGGTAAAAATTAAATCGTGTTCTTTGGTGTTTAAATATCCTCCATATCGAACAAGTCTCTATGGATATAGGATATTTAAACATCTTTGTTCTCGTGCTCTAAATGCCTCCATATCGAGCAAGTCTCTATGGGTATAGGCATTTAGATGCATATGTTCTTCCCGCCCGTCGAGCAAGTCTCCGAGAAGGGTGAGTGTTTGTGCTCATATGTATATGTTTTCTAAGGAAATTCTGCCCAAGCGGAGGTTCTGCCCGAAAACATACCCATATGTTCACAAATATTGTGCTCATATGTATATGTTTTCTAAAGGAAACTCTGCCCAAGCGGAGGTTTTGCCCGAAAACATACCCATATGTTCACAAATATTGTGCTCATATGTATATGTTTTCTAAAAGAAACTCTGCTCAAGCGGAGGTTCTGCCCGAAAATATATCCATATGTCCACAAATACATGCTCATATGTATATGTTTCTAAAGGAAACTCTGCCCAAGCGGAGGTTCTGCTTATAAACATACTCATATGTTCATAAACTATATATGCATATGTGCGTATTTCATGGGGAGACTCTACCCCAAAATAATACAACCATATGCCCATCAAATGAACGTTCATATATTCACCCGGTAATTCTGTCTATGCAGGAGCTCTGCCCAAATTCACAATATACTCAAATACCAAATAAATTCATGGGTATACACCCGCTCATTTCCCAAATCATATGTCAAACCCTCAGAAGGAATTCATACTCTTTTTCAAAATGAAACCCTTTTCTCAAAGCAAATACTCTCTTTCAAAGTGGAACACTTCAAAAACAAATCCCTCGTTCAAATCAAAATCCATTTTGTTCAATAAAAAAGGGGAAAACACCGCACTACAGTTTTCTAGAAAATGCAATACCTCTCGACTTTGCTATCAATGGTATTCGGGTTAAGACTGATGTAAAAATAACATCAAAGGCTTTTAACTCAATGTAAACAAAACATCGTCTGATCGATGGAGACAGGGGTCCAGCACACGCTACCCTAATCGCCTGATAAATAAAAATCGCAGAACAAACAAGTTTAAACTAAAAGTGGTGCACTTGTACATTTCATGGACATAAAACTTTCTTTCCGCATTGCGCAGATTTTAATTTATGTCTGTTAGACTGGCTGGCACGTCCCGCAAGGCAAAGTAAATAAATAAAAATCAAATCCAACTTAAACTCCAATAAAAAAAATCCAACCCGAAATTTTCTGCGTCCGACATCAGATCGCACAGTATCAAGTTGGATTGGCCGAGATCGCCCGATCTGAAGCTGCTCCAACTCGATAATGGCCTGATACAACGGGCAACTTTAAATTTCAAATTTTTATCACTGGTATCATCCATGATCGGCCCGGATTGGCCAATCCGACTCGATCCAGGCTAATCTCGACCGGTTGTCCCCGATTCTTGTTGATCCAGTTGGAAGTGGAATCGGATCAAAAAGGGCCAATCCAATCCAAAATCGGTCGATTTCAATCCAACCCAGTTGATTCTGCATTCCATGCACTTCTTTGATCTTTCTATGACCTTACACCCTTGAGCTATCACTTTGCATAGGCTCAAACATAGTATGCATCAATTCAACCACAAAGGGGAAGCAACCAACATTTGGTGAGTGCACATGTTAAGGGGGAACTTATTGGTTATGTCTTTAGCATAATTCTCAAAATACATTTGAAATTGATCTCAAACACTAATGCACTTACATGAGCTTAATGGTTATCAAACATGTGGTTAATGGAATTTCTTTTAACACCATAGTGATTTTCAATATCCTACATCAATTTTTGAAAAGAAATCGTAAGGTACCTATTCCATAGTGAATGAAAAAGGATAATTAAGTTTAGTAACCGGATCTCTCCACTGAATAAGTGAGGAGTTTCGCATTAAGCAACAAGAAAATCTCTAAATGTAAAAAGAAAAAAATGACATGAAATATGAAAAAAAAGGACAAAGTAATAGCTACCAAAATCGAGGATCTATTATATACGTGTGGGGCTAAGAACATCTTTTCTTGTTACTTGAAAGCATGGTTTGCTGAATCGGGACGAATCGGCCTGATTCCCTTGAATTAGTACGAATCAGTTCATCCGACTCAGTCGATTCCCTTTATATATATATATAATATATATATATATATATATATAATATATATATATATATTATGACAATATATATATATCATATTTGTAATATATATTATTTATTATAAATATGATATACATATATGTATTTAATCAATATTAATGTATCTCCAATATGATATATGTAATATATATCATATGATATATATGTATTTGTAATATATATGTATATATGTACCCATGTGAATTGGTTCGAATAGGGCCGATCAGGGGTAATCGAGGCGAATCAGGATCTTTCCGATTCTTCCCCCAATTTTGATCCGACAAACCCTGTTTAAAAGGTCCATGTATCCGAGTATTTGATACTCATTACTCATGTTTACGTCACAATCACTTAAAGGGAATTTAATTTTGAGTGTCTCTTGAGAATTTGTCTATATACATGGACCAACTTAGATTTCTCTTAGAGAGTGCACATCCTCTCTAGTGCGCACTTCATGGCACGTCTATGCTTTGAGTTTATTGCATATTTGCTATCCTAGTCCCGCCTTTTTGATGATGTCAAAGAGAAAGAAATATGTAGTATATTTTTATGCATGTTTTGACTTAATATACGTGTGTGCTTATGTGTGGTTGTAAAAAGATGAATAGTGAAAAATGCAAAAATAAAATGTTTATCATCATTAAAAAAAGGGAGATTGATATATTACGTAGATTTTGATTATCACAAAACACTATGTATGTGTTGATGAGTTTTGGATGTGTATTTGATGCTTTGACTATCATGGTTAAGACCTTATGAGTTTGATCTTTCATATTTATATTGAGGGTCTAACGTGTTTATTCGAGTGTGAGAAGATAGGCTAAAATGCCTACATTTGTGTCACAATGGTATAAAGGTTGGATGTCCAAGGCCGGATGTTTGACTGGTCAAATCACTGCAAGAAGACAATAAACAAGGGACAAGTCAACTGACCCAAAGACACTGGTCAACCGGATTTTGCAGGGAGCAGCAGATTGAACAAGATGTAGATTCCAGTCAACCGAAAACTGTTTGGTCGACCGATTTTCCCAATAACTTCAGATCTGGGAAAGACAGGCAAACCAGTTGACCCAACCGGACATTCTGATTGGCCGACTACGGCTGTATTGAACTCGAACTTTCCATTTTGAGTCTGAATCAACATGGATTCTTTCTAAAACTCAAGGGAAGTTTGTAAGGCTATAAATATAAGTGTTTCGCATGACTTTGAGAAGACATATACTGGACGTTCGTGTCCTAAAGTTAAAAAGATTGGATCTTTGCCTTGGTGGAGCCTGGTTTATGCCTTGAAGGTGCATAAGCATCTTGATCGATTCTAGAGCGTGCACATGGTATTTGTGGCATCCTAAAGAGTGTTGATCGTGAAGGGAACGTGCAACAAGTGTTCCAAATGGTGTGCATGCTCTCAGGACGTGAATCTACATCAGCCTACGCTTCATTGGCTATGTTGTGTAGTGACAACACAAATGCTTATTCTTTGACAAGGGAAAAGTACATTTTAGATGTTTATTTCGCTTTGTCCATGTTTGGATTTCATGTATTAATCTGAACTTAGGTTTATTATGTGTGTGCTCAACTTGTGAGCACGTGGGTGTTTAGAGTGTTGATGTTGTGTTTGTGCATTGTCAATGGTGGGTTTTGGTTGTCTTGTGCTTGGCAAACAAGATAAGTGTGTGTGTGTGAGTTGTCTCATCCTCGGATACGAGATTGGACTAGTGTTGTCCTAGGGAAACAATTGTGTATAGTCAAGGGTTTTGTGTCTTGTATCCACAATAATAGATCTACTATAGAAGTTATTTTCTTATTGCGACAGTTAATGGAGAAGTATAGAGAGATGAGAAGAGATTTATATATGATTTTTCTTGATTTGGAGAAGGCGTTTGATCGAGTACCGAGAGACTTGATTTGGTGGGCATTAACAAAGAAGGGAGTCTCTCAAGGATATGTTGACTTGATTCAGGATATGTACGAGGGTGCTACTACTAGTGTGAGAACTATTGCTGGAGAGACTTGTGAATTTTCAGTCACTATAGGTTTGCATCAAGGTTCTGCCCTAAGTTCGTATCTCTTTGATCTGGTTATAGATGAAGTAACAAAACATTTGCATGATGATATCCCTTGGTGTATGCTATTTGCAAATGATATTGTCTTAATTGATGAGAGTATTGATGATTTAAATGTTAAGCTAGAAAGTTGGAGGCATGCTGATGGGAAATGAAGGATGGCTAAGTCAAAGTATTTATTATGGCCTATTAAAAGAACCAAAGGTTGTAATCTTATTTGGCTTTACAAATTTCTAGCGTCATTAAAATAAGTAAGTCCTTTGAGTTTCCTAAGTCTTAAGTAAGGTCTTTATTAAGTGTCTTTTCATATGAAGAGTCTCTTTGTTTTAAACTCTATATATAGAGTCCTGTAACCAAAGAATGGAATAGAGAAGAAGAAGAAAAAAAAAATTTGAGTTTTATGTGTCTCCAAAAATGGAGTTTGTGTTTGGGTGTGAAGCTCTCGAGTGAGAAGCCCCAAGGTGGTCCCTGTGAAAGGGAAGGTGTGAAGCCTACACTCCCACCTCTTATCCCTCTCTCCGGTGTAATTCCGGCGACCTTCCCCCCTTTCTCTCCCATCCTTAACCCCTCTGCTCTCTCTGTCCCGCATCAGTTTTGGTATCAGAGCATTCCTTCGATCCCTTTCTCTCTTCCTGGTTATCTCTTCCTCCCCAGCGCCGGTTCTCCATCCCCGCTGTTGTGGCTTCTCCTCCCTCCCCGCTGCTGCTGCGTTTTCCCCCTCTCAGCACCCCCCCCCCCATCTCTCTCCCCCGGCACGACCGCCCCCCCTGCTCGCGAACCCCACCCCGTCCTCCTTGCCTAGCTGCACCCCCCTCTCGGTTCTTCCTCTCCCCACGCCCCGCTACCACCCTGCACAACCCCCCCATCCCGTGCGCCCTCTCTCCCGACCCAGGAACCCCCCCCCCCCCCCGCTACCACCCTATGCAGACCCCCCTGCTCGCTGCCCTCTCCGCCTGCTCGCGTCCCCTCCGGCGCAGACCCCCCTGCTTCGCCTCCCCTGCGACACCCCTCCTCCTCGCTGCTCTCCCTCGCACCCCCTCAGACCCAACCCATCGCCAGAAAATACATAAGGTAAAAAAGAGGAGGTGGGAGGAGACGCCGCCGGAGGTCCCGCCATCCACCGCGGTCGCCGTCGGCCCCGCGGTCAGTGGCCGGCTTGACGGTCCCCGCCGGCGGCTCCGCCTTCCCGCGGCCGGCTCCGCCTCTGTCGCGTCGCCTGGGTCTCCGTCCGTCGTCGCCGGCAACCACCGCGAGCGCCGGAGCTCTGGCCGCCTTCGCCGGCTCCTCCCGCGCCGGCCACCACCGTCCGCAGCCGCTCCACCCCAGCCGCTCCCCACCCCTTTCCCTGTCTTCTCTCTGCACGACGGGAGGAAGGGGATAAAAAGTGGGCCGCGAACCGGGTCAGGCCGGTTCGACCCGGCCCTCCTTCGTGCTCGCTGGCCCAAGGCGCGCCCCGTCAGCACCCATCGCGCCCCGCCAATACCTTTCGCGCGCGGGACCTGGGCGCCACGCCTTCGCGAACCCCCCCAGCCGGCTGCCTCCCTCACCGCCGCTCCTTCGCCCAGTCGCGTCGAGCTCCCAGGCCACCGGTCCCTTCGGTCCTCCGCTCGGACGTGCCAGTTTCCACCCCAGCTGCCGGACCCCCGTTTCCCCCGGCCCTCCATCATGTCGGGCGTCCGTGGCTGCTGGGCTGCTCCGGCCTCATCGCTCCGGTCATCTTGGGACGGGTCTCGCCATCCCCGCTGCTACACGCCCCCGCCCCTGTTCGCAGACGTCTCCTGCCGCGCACGCCAGTGGCACTCGCCACCTCGCCGCGCCGCCGCTGTCCACGATGGGGACTCGCCCCTGCTCGCAGACTTCTCCCGCCGCGCACGTCCGTGGCACTCGCCACCTCGCCGTACCGCCACTGTGCGCGATGGGGACTCGCCGTGGGCCCTCCATCGCCCTCACCATTGCACCGGACGCCCCAAGCAGCAGGAACCACCCCAGTCTCCTTCTGCCGGTCACCACCAAGCAGCGCCTCTGCCCGACTCACCCCTGCACGTCGGCCGCCAGGCCTACAGGACAAAGTTTTGCTCCCCTGCAAATCCGTCCCGCATCAGTTTGTCCTCACCCCAGTGCGCCCCTACCCCCACGGAGGGGATGATTGCTGAAGGTTCGAGCGTACGTTGGAGGCTATCAGAAGACCCTATTTGGATCAATTTCAAGAATGAACTTCGCGAGTTACGTGATATACTTGCTGCAAGAATGCAAAAGACGGATTGTGCAGCAGATCCCGTCTTAGATGTCAAATGTGAAGAGCAAGACCAAGTAGTGATTGATGAGTCTGATGCAACATTAGCTGAGGTGGAGATGCAGATACAGTCAGAGTTGCAAAACTTGCATAATAATCAAGTGGCGCCACAGAATAAGTTGTCGGAGGCCTCATCCCTAGTGTCAGATAATACTGTTTGCATTGAGTCTGAGATAGATGACACATGGGACCCCGAGTTGTTCTCCCTTTCAGGTCTTCAGTCGATATCATATTGTGTGTTCACGGAAGATCGTCCAGCTGGTTCGTCATCTACTGCCGTGGTTGACTCCGAGTTTACTCTCCAGGATTTTGATGTGGTTGAAGAGCCAAAGGATGATCCAGTTGCATTCATGCTGCATGACTTTGACCACATATGGAGTGATCTTGCGGCACATTACTCACATGGACGTGCAACGCTGTTCTACACGTGGCTTCGAGAGGCTTTCGTGACATTGTTCGCATTTACTATCCTCCTTATTTCCTTAGGGATACTGTTACACTTCAAAACTCGAGGACGAGTTTTTTCGAACCAAGGGAGAATGATGGGAAATGAAGGATGGCTAAGTCAAAGTATTTATTATGGCCTATTAAAAGAACCAAAGGTTGTAATCTTATTTGGCTTTACAAATTTCTAGGGTCATTAAAATAAGTAAGTCCTTTGAGTTTCCTAAGTCTTAAGTAAGGTCTTTATTAAGTGTCTTTTCATATGAAGAGTCTCTTTGTTTTAAACTCTATATATAGAGTCCTGTAACCAAAGAATGGAATAGAGAAGAAGAAGAAAAAAAAAAAATTGAGTTTTATGTGTCTCCAAAAATGGAGTTTGTGTTTGGGTGTGAAGCTCCGGAGTGAGAAGCCCCAAGGTGGTCCCTGTGAAAGGGAAAGTGTGAAGCCTATACTCCCACCTCTTATCTCTCTCTCCGGTGTGATTCCGGCGACCTTCCCCCCTTTCTCTCCCATCCTTAACCCCTCTGCTCTCTCTGTCCCGCATCACATGCTTTGGAGTCTAAAGGTTTTAAAATTAGGAGTAAGTCTGAGTTTATGCATTGTAATTATAGTAATCAAAGGGTGCTTCAAGGAGATATGGTTCAAATTGATGGACAAGATATTTCTAAGAGTAGTAGCTTTCGATACTTGGGATCTATCATCCAAGAGAATGGGGAGATTTATGACGATGCGGCACACAGGATTAAGGCAGGCTGGCTAAAATGGAGATGTGCATCAAGAGTCCTCTGCGATCGTCGTATACCAGTGAAACTTAAAAGAAAGTTTTATAGAACAGCAGTGAGGCCTGCTTTATTATATGGCACCGAGTGTTGGGCAGTGCGAAAGAAACACGTTAACAAAATATGTGTAGCAGAGATGAGGATGCTGAGATGGAAGTGTGATAAGACTAAGAAAGATAAGATTAGGAATAAGCGCTTCCGTGAGGATTTGGGGATAGCTCCAATTGATAGAAAAATGAGAGAAAATAGACTTGGTGGTTTGGGCACGTGTACCATCGCCCTAACTCGGCGCCGGATAAAAGATGTGATCAAATTTTAGTGGATACTAGTAAAAGAGCTAGGGGAAGGCCTAAAATGAGATGGTGCGATGTTATTAGGAAGGACTTGGACTTCTTGAGTTTAAACACGACTATAACGCTTGATAGAAATCTTTGGCGGAAAAGGATTCATGTAGCCGACCCCAAATAATGGGATAAGGCTCTGATGATGATGATGATAACCCACAATACAAGATAGTGTGAGCCTCACAGTTGTGAGGGGTGAACATAGGTCGCATGGGTATGTGCCAAACTATCTAAATATCCTACTGTGCACTGTGATTTGTTTCTTTCTCTTCTTCCTCCATTCTACATACGCAATAGGATAGTTGGTCTCGCGGGTTTCATCTAAAAGTTCTAAGCATTCCGCTGTGCAAAAGTGTTTATTTAGATAAGTAGAAATTGTAGGTGATTAGTTTTTAAATTGGCGGAGTCAATTCACCCCTCCCCTGTTGACTCGTCGGCTAGCCATAAACCCAACATCAAAGACATACATGCAGCCATTGATCCTCCTACATCTCATAATATGATTAGGTTACCATTTTGAGATATTTGGTGGGGGAAACCTTGGAAAGAACAGACACATAATTCTAGGGTTTAAGAAAAAATATTGAGAGTAGGAGGATCAATGCCTAAATAACAGATTGTAGAGTTCATTCTCTTTTCATTATATACTAGTGGTACTACCCACTTTCAAAAAAAAAAAACAGATTGTAGAGTTTATACCTAGAATTATTTATTAGAAAATTACAAATAAAGCCCACCAAATATTGTAGACAAAAGTCAGTGTGATTTCATATATCTTTGAGCCCACCGACAATAACTCCATCTAGATATTACTGTCGTGAGCTGTCAACTCCTTGCACTATAACTCTCTTGAAAAGTAAATCTCCTTCCGTACATCAGGAAGCTGACTCCGTGCTTCTCTCATGCCACCAACTGCATCTATGTGGCATTCATGTTACAGATTTGCATAGATCATCAGCCAGATAGCAGAGTGGAAAGTTTAGTCATATCTCTCAGGATTTGGATTTCCAGATCCTAGGTTGACTGCAGATTGACAGGAAAAAGATTAACAATGAGGAAGATAATACTGAGGAGAAGAATGGTGAGAAGGAAACTCCCAGACGAAGCAAAAGCATAAGTCCTATATTTTAGATATTTGTTTTTCTAACTACTCTTATATCTTTCTATTTTCTTAAAAGTCATTCAACTTCTAAAGGGTGCAGGATTTGAACCCAAGAACTCTATGTTCCAGAATGTATATAAACATGGAAACAAGATAGATCACCTTAAATATGAATTCAACAAGTTGGCACATGAAGATAATGCTATGGCAGAGTAATGGTTATAGAGATTTTACAAGGATGTTGACATACATAAAATAACTCGAGTCAGAGGAGTCTTAGAAAATCTTTCGGCAGTCCCAGCTGAACACCACAAGGTTTATATTTAGAGCATCAATACTCAATGATGTTCTAATGACACTTTGGGTTGCATTTGAGAGCATAGAGATTTAGAAAGGCACCTCGATAATTTTTTGGCACATAAATGAGGTTCTGTTTCAAATCATTGAACTTCTAACTTTCCCCAGATTCCAAATGGATGATGCAGCACATTTAGAGGTCAGCTCCTATCCAATCCTAGATTCTCCCATAATCTTCTTTTTTTGTTGTACAAGGGAATTAATGTATTCTGCCAATATACTGATTGTCTACTTCATGTTCCCGAACAAGTCCTTATTATCTATACAATTCTAGGAATTACAAAAGTACACTCAAGAAATAGAAATGCGTAAATCGAAAGAACAAAGAAGACACCTTACGAGCTAAAGAAATCTGCAGAGAAAGCTGCAAGGACTAGCACCATGAGTTCTGGGAAGAATAGTTGATGGTTCTGCTCGAACCTGTCCCTTATTTCTTCTCTGAAGTTCTACCAACTTTGTGTGAAGCCAACATAAGAAGTTCAAGGCAAATAAGTATTAAGCACCTGGAATTAAAGAAACGTCCATCAGAATTGACTTAATTCAAGTTGTAGAAGGTGGAACTGAAAAGAATTTCTAACATCAACTCCATACCATTAATGAACAAGTTTCTTCAGATGGTGCATGTGCAGTTGTATTCATATCATAGACATAAGCTTTAGCTGCTTTGATAAGCATCGTCTACATATAGAAGCTTAGTGGAGGTAATGAGTAATCACCACATAGCACATATTAGAACACTTATGTCTGGTGTGAAAGAGAGATGAAGTTCATGAAGTTACTCTTTACTCTAAATGCCAAAACATGTGCCAGTAGTTGCAAATGCTACCTTCTTCGTAAGTTCTCTTCTTCCAATAAGCCAATATGGCATGTGAATCGGACAATGTCAACAAAAAAGAGCAGAACGCCTTGTGAAGGACACCTTGGGTAAGATGATACTTGGAATTCAGTCTATCCCCCTCTCCAACCTGCAATTTTCAAGAGCCTTCAACTCGGTTGGTTTGCTATTCATCATCCCACTTATTCAGGTCATCTCGGTCGAGGATTAGCAAAAATGATCTATGCCTTCTCATCTTGTACTAGACAATCTATGTCACCTTCAAGGGTGTACTCCAGCCACCACAAAGATGCAGTTCTTTACTTCAGTCATCATAGTTCCAAGAAATAACATATAAGGTAATACCTACACAGTGTTAGAGGCAATTCTACCAATAATCTTTGCAAGAACAGGATCCCCCAACAAAATGGTGGAAACGAATCCTATCTCTGACCAGAATCTCACGTGAAAAAGACTTTGAGATGTATTTCATAAATGAGTGGCAATCACCGCAGGTCCTCAAATTCTTAACAATTCTAATAACTGATTGGGTAGATTGAAGAAAAGCAAATGCAATAGCAAGCTTTTCACTGTGCCATGACAGGCAGCCCTCCTTTTCTACTTCATTTAAATCCAGCAAGACTTCCTCTGTGGCTGGCAATATCCATCAGATTTCAGCTTCCAGCCTGTCTGATCCAGCCACTGATATATTTCATATGTTTCTTCATGTGAACGATCTCCTGCAACAAACTCATATATAACCCCATCTATTTCAAGTGAACTAGACCCTGGTACTTTTTTCATGCCTTTACTCTTCAACATGCCTCTAATTTCAGAAGCATCAATCCATCTACCTGCAGCAGCATATATATTTGAAAGCAATATATGACAACCAGCTTCCTCAGATTTTAGTTTGAGAACATCCACTTCGAGTCTTTCTGCAACATGAACATTTCTGTGAATCCTGCAAGCACCAAGTAAAGCTCCCAATACCATCACATCTGGCTTCATTGGCATTGCTCGGATGATCTCTTCTGCCTCTTCCAGCAAACCTGCTCTTCCCAGAAGATCTACCAGGCAGCCATAGTGCTTCAACTCAGGCTGAATTCCATAAATGGTAGACATGCTCATGAAGTACTGACGACCCTTATTTACCAGTCCTCCATGGGTGCACGCCATTAACAACCCAACAAATGTTATGTCATTGGGCTTTGTTCCTGAATTTTGCATCTCCTCAAAGATGCCAAGGGATTCAGAAGCTAACCCCTTAATCGCTAGTCCTGTGATCAAAGCATTCCATACTGAAACATTTCTCTGACGTAAGGTCCTAAAAATTTTCATTGCTGAATCCATACTCCCACATTTTGCGTACATATCAATCAATGCAGCACCTAGGTTATCTTCACTGTCTAACCTCATCTGGTTCCTGTCAACATAAGCATGGATCCACTTCCCTTGATCCAGTGCCGCAAGATGAGCACATGCGGATAGCAAACTCACCATAGTTACTTCATTGGGTCTTACATTCCTCTCCAGCTGCATCTGCTTGAATAGTTCTAGCGCTTCTCTATAATAGTTGCTCTGCACATAACCTGAGATCATGGAACTCCACGAGATGACATCCTTATCTGCATCTCATCGAACAATGCCCTTGCGGCATGCATCTCCCCGTTAAGAGCATACCCTGAGATCATGGCATTCCATGAGACCATATTTTTCTCCGGCATATCATCAAAGAATTTTCGAGCCAATGGCAAGAGGCCCTGTCCAGCAAACCCCGAGACCATCGAGTTCCAGGTGACAATGTTCCTACCTCCTGCCATGGGCATCCGGTCAAACAAGGATTGTGCCGAATCCAGCTCCCCAGACCCCGCATAGCCAGCAATCATAGCGCTCCAAGATACCTCATTCCTCTCAGGCATTTGGTCGAACATCTTCCGGGCAATGCGCACGCAACCAGCTTTCACGTAGCCATTGATGATCGTGTTCCACGAAACAACATCCAGCACGGTTGCACTCGCGTCGAACACCTTCTGAGCTGAGCCCATGTCGTCAAATGCCGCATACATGCTAATCAAAGTGTTCACGACGTACACATCCGCACCAAAACCCCGTCGAAGTACCTGGCCGTGCGTCAACCCGCCTTCTCGCAGGGAGATCTTTGCGACGGCAACGGCGAGGAAAGGGAAGGTAAAGTTATCCGGCAGGAAGCCACCATAGAGCATCTGGGTGAAGGTGGCCATGGCCTCACGCGGCCATCTGCTCTTGGAATAGGCCCTGATGAGATTATTGTAGAAGAATGTGGCGGAAGTGGGGACACGATGGAAGTAATGGAAGGAGAGGAGGCGACAGAATTCCAGAGAGGGCGGGTCCTCGGTGGAGCGGGTGAGGAACTCCACCAGGTGGCGGAGAATGGCGGCGCCGCCGAGCTGACCGGTGAGGATAAGCCGCGCAAGAAGGGGGCGCACCTGGCCCACGCCCCGGCAGATACCGAGGAGATGGAGAAAGGACCGGGCCTGGTCGCCGCGCAGGCGGCTGCCGGGAGTGGCGAGGGGTATCGGGGGCCGCCGACCGGGTTGGAGGTGCGTCGGCGGTTGCATGTAGGCACCGAGTTTGGGACTCATACACCATTTCATCTCAATTGTCATTTGTAGAAAGGAGAAAATTACGTATACCTTCAAATCTGCTATTAAATAATAGGGAAAATTAATTGGGGGTCCCTGTCAGAGGCTGGTACTTTTTTCTTCGTCCCTGTCAGAATACTAGTAAACGTAAAGTCCATCCTTTTCGTCCGATTTAATTTTCAGTCTATGCTTTTCACACGTCACCATTTACGACCTTCCACGCACGATTTTCCGTCTCGTTGTCCTCCGTCTCTTTTTCTCATTCCCGTCTTACCCTTCCGTCCTTTCCAATCCCACGTCCTATCCAGTCTGAACGATGGGAAGTTGTTGTTACATAGCGTGCGGAGAACTGTTACAGCTAGCATTGTAATGACTTACACAGGTGCTTTTGAAGGCCCGTGAACCGTTCTTCACAACTATAAAAGGAACTGAGGGCCTCATCCTTCACAAGCTTCTCTGAGTCTTCTTCTTCTTGTCTTTCTTGCTCGTCTTCTTTCCTCTTTATTTACAGATGCTTACATCTAACCGTGCCCCCCAGAGGGATGGCAAGGCACCTGCCTCACCGGTGCCACCGTCGCCCCCGGCGCCACAGGCTCCACCATCGCCGTCGACCTACAGCCCCGACTACTGGAAGGGTTTTTACATCGGATGGAACATGGCTTTACAGAAAGCCTCTCGGCTGTACCACCACAAGGGCCTCACCAACATCCTCCCTGACATCGGCCCTAGGGCAGAACACATCTGTTCCTCACCTTCCTCTGGTCCCTCCCCGGGCCGTTCCTCTTCCTCCCCTCCCGCGTCCACCGAGTAATCGGGTTAGGGAGTTTAGATTGTAAGTGGTTCCTCTCCCTCCCCTCCCTCCCCTCCCTCCCCAGCCCGTTCCTCCTCTCCCCTCCCTCCCCGGCCCATTCCTCCTCCTCCTCCCCTCCCCTCCCATCCCGCCCGTTCCTCCTCCTCCCCTCCCATCCCGCCCGTTCCTCCTCCTCCCCTCCCTCCACCACGAATACCCTTTTTCCACCACCGAGTGATCGGGTTATGGAGTTTAGATTGTAACGGTGCTTGTTTATGCAATATATCTTTTTCCTTTTATGCAGTCTTCTGTGGGCTTGTATCTGATCTCTATTATGCAAAGGCAAACGTATACTGTAACATGCTAGCATGTATTGTAACAGGATTAGGACGCTACTGTAATAGTAACGGTAAGACTGTAGTGGTCTCACTGTAACCTCGTATCATGTATACTGTAATGAGAATATGCAACTATTGTAACAGGTTTGTACGTATATTGTAATATTGTAGTTGTAGGTGTGCGGTCAAAGCTAAAGGAACGATGTACTGCTCGAACTGTAACCTGATAGCATGTATACTATAATGAGAATAGGTAAGTACTGTAACAGATTTCAACTTATAATGTAATAATGTGTTCTCAAACTGTAACCTCCTATCATGTATACTATAAAAGTATAGGTAAAGACTGTAACAGGATTCTCCAACTGTAAGATTGTACTTCTCAAATTGTAAGACTGTACTTCTCCAACTGTAACCTCGTATCATGTATACTATAACAACAATAGGTAAAGACTGTACAACAAGTATCATTACACTGGTTAGGAATTAGTATGTGCGACAGTTCTTCTCCTTCAGTTGTATACACTATGAACGTTCTTGTGCATTGAAGTACGCTTTGATGAAGTAGAGGGCGAACTTTGCTCGCACGTAAGGCATGTCATCCTGACTGAAGGGCAAATCTTGAATGTCCCTACGTGCTAGACATTCCATGTATTTACAAGTGAAAATGCCGCAGTCGTCTCCCGATCCTTGTTGTGGGCATGGGTCGGGGTAGCGTAGCGGCCATTTATCTGCATCTATGTGCTTGCCCTTCAGGTATCTTTTAAGTTCCTCCACCTGCATGAGAGAATGAGAAAAGAGTTCCAACAACTTAATGTAGATTTAATGTTACTGTTACGTATGTAACACAAGTGCTCACGCTCTGTAACGAATGTAAGCATTATATGTAACACACTACACTTACATATTGTGGAATGTCACGACGATCTTTGTTTCGTAATGAGTCGTACACGTGGAACTCTTTTTCCTTAATGTGGATGACCAAAAGATCCCAATGGTTCGTTCCAACGTGCATGGGGGAGAAGATGAGGTCGAATTCATTTGGGGCGCGGTCCAATTTCCCGAAGCGTAATCGAAATGTTGTTCCTTGCTCTTATCGTCTTTGCACGATTGGACATAACCCTTTAAAGCGGCTCCCACATATCCAAAATTCAAAAAAAATGTCTGGGTTCTCTTCACGGGGGAGAAACAAGTAAGCGTTGACGTAGCAGTCAATTACGACCGATTCGCTCTCCCTCGCGAACAATAGCTCCCGGATGTCATTAAACGAGAGGAAAATCTCGTATCCTTCCACAGTGCCATTGAACATGAAATCTCTACATGTAAGAAAATGTAAGGCCCTCAAAATTCCGTCGCATTATTTGTATTTGTGTATGTATATTTGTGCTTGTGTATGTATATACATATTACGTACGTATTAATTAGTATAATTATGTGTGCATGTGTCTATACTAAATGTAAATAATGCATGTATTGAATGGTGATAGTATGGATACACTACCATATACATATTGCATGTATATATGCATGGTATGCATGGTTTTCTACATATTTTAGAGTTCTGGCCGAACGCCAGATTGGCGTCAATACCAGGACGTTGAGGTGGTGTCATCGTCCAGCCATGGACGCCAACACTAATCTTGGCGTCTAACGATGTGGACGCCGATTTCTCTGACCTGCATGCGTTGCAGAGCCAGAATTTCGGAAACAAGGGAGCTCACCCATTGGGGAGCTGTCCCCAACGGCTCTGAGAGCCATCTTGTCACCTTGTGAGTGGGAGAGAGACCTCCCCTTATGTCTGAACCCGGATCTGTCTTCCCGAGCCCTCTCTTGACCCTTTGCAAGAGAGAAACAAGAGGAAAAACCCTAGCTTCTGAGCTGTGAGGAAACCCCACTTTGCACCCAAGAATCTGACCCACTGAAGCTGGATCCGGCCATCTTCCTCGACAAGAAGCTAGCTGGACTGAAGGAGAAGACCTCCCCGACGTTTCCTTGCTGTGGAGATCATCCAGGAGCCGGAGGAAGGAGATCTTGGAGGACGTTCTGCACCTTCTTGGGACTGCCCAAGGAGGGCTTCACCAGCACCTTAGATCCATTGGAGCAATTTCTAAAAGGCAAGTGCCCTACCATAAGGTTCCCGTATGAGTCTAGGACGGTTTTAGCATTTTTGGTGTATTTTGCTTCGTGTCCTTGACCCCCAAATTCACCCCAACTTGAGGGCTCGGGTCTGTGTTCTGCACAGACCTGAATTGACGGCAAGGTCACTGGACGCTGAGATTATGCTTGGCGTCCATCGACTATGCCGCTGACACTGAGTTAGCGGCCAGAGACCGCCGCCGCAAGTTCATCTGGACAGAACAGTGACCTGTTCTGCCCTTCCTATACAACTATTTCGGTATGATTTTCGTGATGAGGATATATGGTAACCCTATACACTATGTATACTGTTAAATGTGGTGTGTGGATGAGTGTGATGTGTGGTGGTGAATGTTAGAAATTATTCTCCCATGAAATTTCAAGCATGATTATTGATAATCTTGTCAACCTACTGTTGCATGATTAGGACTAGTCTGAGTGCCCTAAGTTTTGTCAGATCATGAAGTTAGTGGATCAGATATGTGTACTCAATTCTGATAATTGTCCATGCTTGCATAATTGCTATTAATTTCAGTTCGATAAATAAAAAGGCATGCAAGAAAGAATTGTTGTGATCGATCCATGGTTGTATGATTTAGGGAAATTCTGTATTTTCAGATCATGCATATAACATAGTCTCTGTTCAGACAGTAAGTGGCAAAAATGTATGATGGTGTTAAACTCCATGTCAACTTAAATTATGAATGGCATGCTAAATAGGTATTTGATTTTCTGTAAATTCTATTTAGCTCAGAAAATCTGAAAAATTGAATGTATGATCTTGAACCCAAAAATAGCATGTGGTTAAATTTTCAGGTCATTTGGACCAGGATATATGGAGTTATGCACTTTTTCCATGTTAAATGTAAAAGTTTATGCATGTCATCGTAAAGTGATTAGATATCGTTTAAACCCGACCTGATTGGTGAATTTACTGTGTGTTAAACTCCTAAAATCTGTAGTGTCATGTTAGGAAAACAGAGGCATGTGAATGAGAGAGATAAAGTGAATAAAGTGTGAGTGTCATGTGCTAAACTAAGTGCTTAAATCGTAAAATGTGTAATGTGTAAATT